>PVLA01005005.1:0-158838 GCA_004027455.1 Hydrochoerus hydrochaeris | reverse complement strand
TTTATAACCTAAGAATAAAATATGTGAATGAAGATGCAGCAACAAATACAAATGAAATAAAAAGTCTATTCACAGAAATAATTAAGGAAAACTTCCCAAACATAGGTAATGGAAGTGAAGTTCAGATAAATGAGGCATATAGAACTCCAGCCAGCTACAACCAAAACAGATCTATACCCAGACATATAATAATCAGGATCCCAGAAATCCATCACAAGAAAATATTAAAAGCAGTCAGAAAAAAGAAACAGATTACCTATAAAGGAAAACTCATCAAAATCACAGCAGACTTCTCAATGCAAACCATCAAATCAAGAAGAGCTTGGAGTAAAATATTCCAAGCCCTGAAAGAAAATAACCTCCAGCCCAGAATGATGTACCCTGCAAAACTGTCTCTCAAAATTAATGGACAGACAAGATATTTCCATGACAAAGAGGAACTGGGGGAGTTTATGACCACCAATCCAACCCTGCAAAGAATACTGAAAGACATTCTAGAGAGAAAGAAGAAAATCACCAGGATTCCAGGAATAATGGCAGAAAGACCTCAAAGAAAGGAGCAGACAGTGGAATGAAGGAGAAAAGTAAACAAATAACAACAGAAAAATAGCATGGCAGAGATAAGAGAGAAAATGGGTTATATCACTGTTTTATCTTGACTGATTTTATTTGAATCTGGTATGCTTGAGAGTGTCGAGTCTGAGAGTTGGGGCAACTACTCTGAAGATGACAGGATTCAATAGGATACCCAGTCTGGTTTGATTGTTAACTGCCTTTGAAGTCCTATAATGTCTCCAATGTTTAGATTTTATTAATAGTGTAAAGCAATGCTAAGTTTATATTATATATGACGATATAGACAATTTTATTGAAAATAACAAGAGACGTCATAGTGACTACCGTAGATCAGCTAGTGTTGTGTTTTTGTATGTTCTTTTCATTTCGTGTTTCTCTAGGAATTTGTATTGCTGACTTGTTTTGATTTGTTTCTCCCTCTAATACAGAAAGGCTAGGTATATGTGTAGAGACTTATACATGTGTAGAACTTCTAAGTAGTTTACGAGAATGGATTATAATTATTGTAAAGAAAAAAAAAAGGAAAAGAGAGTATTCTAAAGGATATAACTGCATGTATGTGTGAGTGTGTGGAATTAATAACCATGTTGCTAAAGTTTTAGTTGGATGGATGAGCAAAACTAACTGCAGTCTCACTGTTTGGATGTCCACTTTGTGGATTTTACTTTTGTAACTTGAACAACTTCATCTAAGAGGAAAGTATGTAATTATCAACTAGTGATTTTTTTTACTGGTTACTATTTTTTTCCTTTTTGTTTTGTTTTGTTGTTTTTGAGGTTTTGTATTGTTTCTACCCTCTTTCTGTTTTAAAATTTTTTGTTTAAATAAAGAAAAAATCTAAAAAAGCAAGAGGAGGAAAAGAAAGTGCTCTAAAAGAGATAACTATATGTATACTGTGTGTAGGATTGATAACCATGTTACTAAGTTTTTGTTGGATCGGTGAACAGAATTGTTTGCAGCCTCACTGTTTGAATGTCCACTTTGTATGCTTTAATTTGTAACTTGAACAACTATATCCCAGAAGGCAATATGTAATGTATCAAATAGTGATTTCTTACTGTTTATTTTTTTTTGAAATTCTGTATTGTTTCTACCCTTTTTTCTGTTTTGCTCCCCCCCCTTTAAATAAAATTGAAAAAAAAAAAAAAGAAATTGCTGCAGCCACCTAATCAAATTTCGGATTTTCTAGTTATACAAGACCTGTAGCCAATCACATACATTGAATATTACACATCTCACCTTGAAAAAACATTTCCAAAACCCAGCTTATCTTAGTAATTGTTTTCACTTAAAGCATTTCAGTAACATCAGTATAGAAATAAAAGTAATGTGATAATAAATTGAATATACTTGGTGAAATTACATGTATAGATTCTAAAAGCAAAATTTATAACATTTACTAGTGAGACATATGTTTTATACTTTATAAATGTATTAGAAGCTGTGAAACTAGGGATTAGCTCTCTTGTCTTCCTCAGTGGGATAGTTTTACAACAATAAGGGTGAAGATAAGGCGTGGACCTTTTAAAGGAAAGCTTTTATGGCATGCACAGGAAGTGCTCAGCAGGGTGTCATACTAGCGCACTTAAGTGAGAGGCTCCATGTCTGTCTGTTACAGAACCTCTGCACTGCTGGATTTGCTTTTAAGAGATGGTAGCCCCAGGCTGCCCCACCCCTTCTGCAGGGCAGAATTGTGTGACCTTGCCATACTGTTCTCATGGTGGGAACTCTAGACCAGTGTGGAACTTCTTTACCACACCTAAAACATTTGAGGGCAAGATTTTAATCTATCTCCCTTCTTCTGTGTCTCTCCTTCCCATACTTTCTCCCTCTGTCACTCTTCTGTCTCCTTCTCCCTCTTTTCTTCCCTCACTCCTCCTCCATCTCTTTCCCCCTCACTTACTGAAATAAATACTGTACTACTGAGCTTATATTCACAACCCCTTTCCAGCTTTGATTCTGAGACAAGATTTCTAAGTTGCCCTGGCTGGACTCCAATGTGCAATTCTCCCATCTCAGCTTTTCTCTCCTTTTTAATTGAAACTTTTCAAACATGTAAAATTTCTAGATGAAGATGGCATTTTAATAAAGCATTCTCAAGTTTTGCCTCTTCTTTTATCTTGTTATATTATCCTATGTGGTTTGCCTTGTAGCAGTGGCTACTCTGGTAGACACTTGTTTAGGAGCAAGAACAGTAGGAAGAAGCAATTTGTTAATCCTATATTTCTTGCAATAAGTAAGCAAATAAATTAGAGCATTGCAGACTACCAAGGAATTTGCTCAAGGATCTCAATAGTAAACTATTATTGTCTTTTTCATGTGTGGTTTTCATCTGGATATTCCTGAGACTTTTTCCTGAACAAATTGGATGTATCTATCACTGGGCAGTTTCATAAGCAGTGTCAGATTTATTCTATTAGAATTTAAACTCACATTTGAAATCTTAAAATGTTGTGTATAAGCACCAGGGATTTAGCTCAGCGGCATAAGCACCTGCCTGGCAGGTGAGAGGTTGTGAGTTCGATCTCCGGTACACACACACACACACACACACACACACACACGAAAAAAGTTGTATATAATGAAGAAGATTCCAATACATAGCCGATCCAAGGAAGAATTATAGAATAATATTTAATGTTATATAAGAAAGCAAGGTGTAATACTACTGGCCAGGACTGATTAAATTCAAATGGCCACCTTCCTTTAGATCTTCACATATTTTATAAATTTCAGTTATTTTTAAGTTACAGTAAAAGTCACATAGCATAAAAGCATCCATTTTAAAGTGTAAGGTACATGGTGATTTACTAGATTCACTGACAGTGGTGTGTAAATGATGACCTCTACCTGCTGCCAAAACATTTTTATTGCCCCAAAAGTCACTATGGTGCTCATTAAGCAGTTATTCCCCATTTGCCCCTCCCTCATTTCCTGGCCACCAGGACTAATCTGCTTTCTCTGTCTAGATTTACCAATTTTATGAATTTCTTACAAATGGAATTATAAAACCATGACCTTTTGTCTAGCTTCTCTCGCTCAGCAAATCACTTTAGGTTCATCAATCTAACATGTTTAGGAATTTCATTTATTTAGGAATTTTAATCACTGAATCATGTTCTGTTGTATGTAAATACCAGATTTTGTTTATCCCTTGTCCATTGATTGACAATTGTTTGAATGGAATTGTTACTACCTTTTGTCTATTGTGAAGAGTGCTGCTGTGAATATTAAATACAGATATTTGAATACATCGTGAACTTTTTACAAATACCTACCTAGGAATTAAATTGCTGGGTCATATGATTTTTTTATGTCTAGGTTTTTTGAGCTAAACTGTTTTCTAACAGTGACTACACTATTTTATACTACTGTCAATACTAAATATTTATGCTAGGATTCAGAACTGACTCTCAGGCTTCCAGATTAATTCTAAACAGTCATGATTTTTTGTTATTATTAGATAATATATTATGTTATGAAATCTTTGAAAGGAAACCTATGAAATAGATACAAATTCCCTATAAAGAATGTGATCATATGTAGAGCTAAATTGTACTAATAAATAAACAAGAAAGAAAGAAACTAGTCTTTGTAGTTTGTGTTTGAGTTTGAGTATCCATACCTTGTGAGCCCCAAGTATCAGAACAAAAAAAATTAAAAAGTGTTTAATAATTGAATTTACTCTTTTACTTCAATTAACACACCTTATCCCATTTGGCTTTTTTTGTTGTTGCTGTTGTTGTTTTGTGTTTTTTTGCTTTTTTTTTATTGATACCTAATTATAAGTTACTCTTTGAAAATGCTTTGCTAATTTAGGAGTGGGAGAGTTAGGTACACAAATTATTGGGAGGAGTATATTCCTGTGTAAGCAATTTTCAATGTGCCTTTTATTTGATTGATAATAATTTTCCAGTACAAAGATGTGTTGTATCCTTTCAGTTCCCAGTTAAATACATCTCTTACGATATTTTCTATTATGTACAACTTAAAAGTTTTGGCAGCTTAATCTTTTTGTTGCTCACTGTTAATGTTTTCCAGTCACTTAATGCACTCAACTAGTTTTTTCATGCTTAATTACATCTTGGATTATTAATTTGGCACTGAATGTGGCAGACCCCTTTTGGTGTTTACCAAGCTGCTATTCATTCTTTCCTCCAACTTTCTTCCTGTTGGAAAGAGTCCAGGTTTTTTTCTTTCTTGTGCTCTGGGAAGTCCTCGGCCCCAGGGTATGAATATGAATAATGGTTCTTAGAGCATCAGTCCTGTTGCCTGTGCCAATGGTTGGCGTAAGATGAAGGTGACTTACACACACATAAATTTCTTTTCAAGTAAAACAGCACCAGACATAGCCATTCTCGAGTTAGATCAGAGCCATTTCCCTACTTCAGCACCCTAGAGTAAGACTTCCTTTCTCAAGGTTACCTCATAGTCCAGATGGTTGCCTTGACATGCCCCCCCACCAAAAAATTTCAAAAAGTGAAAAGATTACTCTCCTAGGTGAGTCAGCTCCCTTTAAACACCTTTGCCAGAGGTCCTGCACTCTTGTGTACATTTCAGGGGCCACTCCTTGTGGTGGAACCTAGAAGCATGGAAATCAAGGAATGGAACGCTGGGCGGATGCAGTCTTCCTAGAATAAAGCTGAGCAAGAAAGGAAGAATGAGTGAGTAATCCAGTGACCTTGGTGTGATAGCCACAGTTACAGATATCCAAGTTTGACCCTGTGGAGAGCTCGTTGGTATACAGTGATGTATATATACTAAGTCAAACTTGTTTCTAAGTGAATAGCAAAACTCATTTTCTAGTTGGATGTGGTGTTGCGTGCCCATTTCCACAGCTAATGCGGAAAGTGAAGTGGGTAGAGCACTTGGTAATCAAGTGTTCAAGGCCAGCCTGGGCTAGTAGTGAGAAAAAATTTTTTTTCTTTTACATTCATTTGTTTATTCATTGGATTCATAGTCTCTGAGCAATGGGAGAGCATTGAGACCCCACCTTAGTCCTTGTACTGTAGTGGAATGGTTAGTATTAGTACCATCTATGGCCAGGGAAAAAAACCGGCTTTCTCAAGGGCATTTGTCATATATCGAAACCCTGGCCAGCCCTCCTTGTAACTTACACTACTCTGCTGATAAATCATCTTTCTTTCTCTCTCTGTCCTACTGTCTGACACCTAACCAGGCCCCTTTTATACAATACTCACCACCTTTGACCTTGTTCTTGATGAACCTTTCTAAAACAATGCATTATAACCAAGCCTGCTAATCCCTTCATTTTAACCACTCCCCTTCTGCACTGGGGATTGAACACAGGGCCTTCACACTGAGCTACATTCCCAGCCCTGACCCATTATTTTTCCCTTTGACTTCCTATTTCCTGCTCTCCAGATTCCCATCCTTTATAAGCTTTAGACTCAAAATTCTTCCCTGTATTTTAATCCAGATACTATCCCACTTATCTACCCACAATTAGTTTGGATATCTCATTTCTTTTTTATTTTTAAACCTTCCTGCAGGATCTAGAAAAATGCTAACTTTATAGAAAACAACACATTATACTCTGTAAATATTTGTTAAATAAATGACAAGCCTTCTGTTAGCCAAGAAAATTAAATCTCAACCGAGGTTTATTTGATTAATTTTGTTTTAACAGTAGATAGCAAAATATGTGTAAAATTTTTAATGAACTTTGAAAATAAGAAAAAGTACTTAATGTTGGAATTTAGGGCGCTGGAAAACTAAGCAACCAGCTGACCGCCCTGGTAAGTGGCTGTGGCCTGCAACCCAAGGCCGCCCCTGGCGAGAACCGTCAGTGTCTCCTGAGATCCGGGTCATGTTGGAACTTAGGGCACTGGGAAACCAAACAACCAGCTTGCTGCCCTGGTAAGCCTACCTATCCCCCATCCCCCACACACACCAGCAAATGGGAGCCAGAGATCTGAGCATCTCTTGCGAGGTTGACTAATATGCAATATAGCAAACAAGGGAGATTTCCTTCTACCATCTTTTTGAAGGCAAATATTTTTTATTGCTGTTTTGCTTTGTTCTGATTAATGGTATTGCTCTATTCAATATTCTGTTTTGATAAGTTGTATAATGTTCTGTATTTCCTTTGATTTTACTATACCTGATTGAAAGAACAACTATTGTGAAGAAAATGAGATATACTATAGTACCTATTACTGTTACCCTAGTAACCTGCTGTGCTAAGGCACTAAGCAAGCTGAAACATGATGTAACTAAACAGATAATGGACTTAAAAAGCAAAAGGAGGAAAAGAAAGTGATCTAAAGGGTATAACTGCATGTATGTTTAAGTGTGTAGGATTGATAACCATGTTGCTGAATTTTTGTTGGGTCGTTGAACAGAACTGTTTGCAGCCTCATTGTTTGAATGTCCACTTTGTATGCTTTGATTTTGTAACTTGAACAACTATATGTAGAAGGGCAATATGTAGTTTATCAACTAGTGATTTCTTACTGTTCATTTTTTTGAAATTCTGTATTGTTTCTTCCCTTTTTCTGTTTTGCTTTAAATAAAATTTTAAAAAAAGAATAAGTACTTAAAAGAAGAAAAAAACTTCTTGGCTAAGGGATTTGTACAAATGAAGTGTGGAAAAAGACAAAGAAATAATTCTAATTCCAATGGCAGAAATGTGATTGTAGAAGTGTGGTGAGTTGAAGCTGTGCCTTTGGCTTTTGGGTTATTATACAGCAAGGAAGTGTGTGGTTTTGTTTCTAAGGGCCGATAGTCATCCTCCAGTATTACTGGGTGTTGGAGTCCCCAGGGGTGGACTTGAAGGACAAGGCCATCTGATCGTACACTGTGCTGAATCATGATGAGTAGCAGACAGCTGTGAAGATCAGTTACTTTCTCAGGACCTTTCATTGAGTCAGTTGCAGAGATAGAAGTGTCTCCTAGGTCCCAAGGCTATCTCTCAGTCATGAGTGGCTCTCCCTAAGGTATTCTGTCCTGTGTGGGCCCATAAACATTTGAAACTGTGGACGTGCTTTCTTCCTTGGAAAAGAGTATGCAGGAATTTAAAAGTCCATCAAGCTGAAACACAAAGTAATCATTATGGAGTTTCTCTGAGGCCTATTTGTTGATGATAATGAAACCTGTCATATGTTTGATTCTATTCCTGCATCAAAAACAGACTATGTATCTTCCAGGCAGATGCTACAAGTGAAGAATTGACTGTTCAGACTTGAATAGTACAGATTTTGTTGGTAAATCAGGCTTTGTAGAAACCTAGTTATAGTTTATGATTTTTTTCGTAATGAAAGTCAGTGTAGAGTATAAGTCACAAGCTAATATAATATGTGGATATTCATTTAACTACGGTGTAATCATATAAGTGAAAATTAATTCACCAATGAGAATGTTTTTTTTTCATCAAGTGATAATGTTTTCAAAACTCAAAATTCACATATGCCAAAGGAGATTTAAATATAACACACATTTTACTGTAGGTCAGAAGTTGAGATTTCATATGATAGGAAAAACAAAGGAAGGAGAGATGGTAATGAGTGTTTTTTGTTTGTTTTGGTGAACAGTTTTAATAACCACATCTTTGCTGTTTTTTACATGTATCTCTCACCTTAGTTTCTATTTGGTTGTATAAATGAACATGTTAGTGGGTTAGTCTAGTCTCCATGACTATATACTGTACTTTTTATTTATTAAACAAAATAATTTAAGTACATCTCCTATTGGCAGGTTGTTTGAGCTGTAAGTATATAGACTCAATTTTGTTGGTTGTGCTGATTATTCCTGGTAGATGGTTCTAGCACCTAGAGATTGGGGAGATCTCTCTGAGAAGGTGACATTTGAACTGAACCTGAATGATATACACTGGTGAAATATGCAGAAAGGGTTGGAAGAAAAAATAAAAAGAATTTTAAAATGTCAAGTCAGAGTCTTATTAAACTGGCCTAATAGGGCCAACCTTTTATTAATGGCCTGAGAACTGGATATTCTCAAATCAAAAGATTCTGAATCTTGCTAAGCAAGTGTATGTCAGTAGGTAGCACCCCTTAGGGAAGAAGATTCTGGTAGCATGAAGGGCTTTTTCATTATAATTGGTTTCTTCCTAAGCAGGTGTTTATGGATTACTATAATTCTTAAAGCATTCACCTCTTCCAGCTATTTTTCCACAAATTTGCTGTGTTGTGAAATTTTAACTCTTTAGCAGAACACCAATATAACATGGAACAGCTCTTGCACATTTTGGGTAGTAAATTGAAAATATCTGGACTTGTTATATTTCTGTCATATGAGGATGACTAACAATGTTTAGAAGGATTTCTTAGACCAGTACTTACATTGATTATGGTTCTCGATGCCATGGAGCTTATTTCTCTTCTGGACTTCCACTGACATTGAGGTTACCTGTAATAGTAAGTGTGTGAGATATTTGGAATTTATCTCAGGTTATCATTAGGCATGAGCATTAGGGCTTCTTAGATCTGAAATTTCCCCCAAAAGTCTCATGATGAGCACTCAGAGATGGGCCTTTGGGTAAGTGCCTGGATTGTGGTGGTGCTGCTGTACTCAGCAGTAGAAATCCATCCACTCATGCGTTCCTGGGAGTTGCTGGGAGGCAGGGCCTTGTCAAAAGGCTGGGCACTGGGGACATGGCCTGGAAGACCGTATTTTTGTCCCTGTCTCATTTTGTCTTTGCTTTTTGGGTGCTTTTTTTTTTCTTCTTCTTTCCTCAACTTTGCCTTTCCACCACACCATTTCTGCTTTGGAGACAACCAGCCAGAGACTGAACCCTCTGAAAACTGTGAACCGAAATAAACCCCTCCACCTTTAAATTGTGAGAGTCTGATGTTTTGTTTCAGTGTCAGGAAAGTGACTAATACAGTATTTAGTTTCTTTGACTTGATTTCTTCCTTACCTGATTACTAAACTTTTTAATAGAAGATAAAAAATATGAGAGAAATATCATATTTTCAAATTATTTTAAATTTGGCATTTTATTGTTTGGGTTTGTCATCGAGTTTCATTTGTATGGTATTGTTCTTACTATTTGTTTGCTTGGTTTTTGGGTATTATTCTGCTTTGTTTGTGATACTGGGCATTGAACTTGAGGTTGCTCAGCACATCTCTGGTCCCTTAAAATTCTGAGGCAAGATCTTGCTAACTGGTCGGAGAGTTACCTGGGATCCTCCCACCTTCACTGGAATTACAGATGTGCACCACTGCACCCAGCTTGGTGTTTCTTTTGAAATCATAAGGATATGGTATGTTACAGGCCAAGATAAATGAACCTAGAAATTTGAGCAAAACGGAAAGGAGCGTACTGTTAATTCTTAACTTTGCCCTATGTACATTTTGAGTAGAATATGCAGTTCTCATCTCATTGTGCTAGTATTACTCTGTTCTGAAAGATTTATATTAAATGGTCTAGGACAGTGATGGCAAACCTTTTAGAGACAAGTGCCCAAACTGCAACCCAAAACATACTTGTTTATCACCAAGTGCCAGCACTGCAATTAAGCCTCAATACTGAGGTTTTAGTTTAGGGGGGAAAAAAACCCTCATATAATAACATCTTTCATCTTAAAAGAAAAATAACACATACATCCACTGCCCAAGGAGATAAAGTCAGCTGGTGAAACATTTGCATGCTTCATGTTGTGCAGCAAGGTAGGCACTGTTGGAACGCAGATTGGTAGATCTGTTTCTTATTTCTTAAAAGAACTGCTTTGGATATTAGTGATGAGTACACTGATACTGAATTAAGAATGTAGTTAGGTATTGAATGCTGGGGAAGCAGATCATATAAATCAAGATGAGAGCTGACATGTTCAAAAAGAGTAGTCAGGAGTTTTAAGTATTACTTAAGAAAGTGAAATAACAAAGTCTGAAAAATGATACATATTATAATTAGATCCTCAGTCACTATCACATATCTACTTGAGGAATGTATGCAAACACACTGTGTGGTAGAGAAGATTTTGAGGCCCTCACTGGGCTTGTTCTGTCACTGTTTAGTGAAATATGGCTCCTGCTCTGCAGTTTAGATATGCATGAAAAAAAGAATCAGGAGTCAGTGAAATGTAGTATTCCCCACTGATTCGAATAGAAGTTTATTCCTGCAAAGTAGTGAGAGTCCTTTCCTAAATTGTGAATTGGGCAGATGTTTGTGAGAAGCTGGGCAAAATCATATTAAAAAAAAAAAAACAGTTGTGAGCATTGCTCACATTCCTCTCAAATAGTTTCTCTGTTAATTAGACACCTGCTGCATCCTAGTCCATCCACGCCTTGTGACAAGGTCCATGGGTGGAGGAGAGCGCTTCAAGGAATCGCTTCTCCAGGAAAAGGACACCGCATGTGGGAATTGGGCGCAAGGATCTTGTAATGTTTTGTACTGATAATTGTGATTTGTGTAATTCACATATATATATTTTCATGTAATATTCAATATGAAATCAAAAATAGAAACTCCAAAAGAGTTACTAGAAACTCTCTAGATAACTTTGTGAAAACTAATTGTGAAATTTTACCTTCTGTGAGTAGTATGAGAGAGTTTATACAGAGGCTTTAAATGGAAGAGCTCATGGAGGAGGATTTACAAAATTCCTGTGAGACAACTGCCCTGAGATACTGGACAGGCAGCCAGAGACTGGCAACTAGGACACATATGTTACGCCACCGGCCGCCTAAGACAAGCACAGGACCAATTACTGTCCTGCAGGCCCATGACGGGTAAGGCCTGGTTGGGTTCATATGAAGAGTCCTTGACCCAAGACAGGCGCTGTCCTACAGGCAGCCAGAGATGGGCAACTAGGACACATGTTACGCCACCGGCCGCCTAAGACAGGCACAGGACCAATTGCTGTCCTGCAGGCCCATGACGGGTAAGGCCTGGTTGGATTCATATGAAGAGTCCTTGACCCAAGACAGGTGCTGTCCTCACAGGGCCTGCCATACTCCCATAAGTGATAAGGGAAAAAATGTAGGGAGCGGCATGTTAGCTTCACAGCTGCCGTTCTATCTCTCCTGTGGGCATCCAGGTGCATCAGCTTACATTTTCCAAGATAATTAAGTAACAAGAGTAAAGTGTTACAAAGGTGAAAAAAGTTGATTACCACATATTGTTTAAGATTGTCCCTGCCTGGCTCTAAGCCTGGGACGCTTCCTGCTTGGGGTTTGGGTTGCTGCCAAAAGTTAGCAAATATATATTCCAGCTTCTGAAAAATAAAATAGATTCAGATTCACTCACAGACTGGTGTGCAGTGTCTTCTGTCTCTCACTCGCCGACTCCCTGACCACCTTTGGGACCCCTGAGCCCTGCCGCAGCTGGACTCCGGCAGACACCTTTTAAAGGTATGCTTTTATAAGTAATTCCTGCTGCTTCTAACTGAAATCTCATCTTGATGTAGTGAGGTGAGCTGTCATTTACTTTGTTAAGCCTTTTCCAGATTCCCTCAGGCATTTAGCCATTTTCTCTTCTGGGCTCTCCAAATTATGTTATAATGATCTGTTTACAGCTTGCTCTTCCCTGTTCAACTGTCAGTTCAGGCTCGCATGACCTTGAGAGGAAGGACCATATCTTTGTCTTTAGGCCCATTTGTTCTCCCAATGGTAGATCTTACGTAAACCACAGGCAGGTGGATGAAGGGGGCTGCACCTTGCAAATACACCTTACAGGAGGGTGCTGGTAACACCAGAAACAGCCTGCTTGTTACTTCTCATGGTCCTTGTAATCGTCTAGTCTTTGACAGATCTGTGCTGCTTCATTTTCTTGTGTTTCTCCAGGCAGCCATATGAGAACCACCATGTTACTATGTGATTCTACAAACATGTTGTGCTGCAATTTTATTTAAAAAGGTCTGTCTTATTAAGATGAGATAATTTTACTGAATATTTAACAGCAAACACACCTTCATCTGCTAGAATAATACAAAGCTTCCCTCTTCAGTAAGTTTTCAAAGATACTTTGTTAACTATCCTGATAGCAAATGATTGAAAACTTTATTACAGAATAGGCCTAATTGCTTTAGGGACAAGGATAGTAAGTTTACTACATTTTTAACCTTTGTGTATTGTTTTTTTAAGTTGTTATAATTTATATCATTTACATCATTTATGAGACTTTGCTTTTAGAATTGGGGAGGAAATTGTCCCATTCCCTTCTTTTTGACATTTGTTTGGTTTTGTTTTCTCTCTTATTATAAAAACTTCAAATTGAGTATAATTAGAAACTAGCAAAACCTTGACCTGGAAAGAAAAAAATAGGAAAGATCATGAATCACTACTTCTGTAAAACATATGTAAAACCTTCTAGTTACAGCAAACTGTTGGTTTTCTTTTCTGTGTTTCAAACCACACGATGAAATAATTTTGTTTCTTCACCTTGAGGCACTATTTTTAATTTTTGTTACAGCAGTTTCTTAGGAATGTTTTAGCACCAGTCAGGTTGTGTGTTAAGATTTCAGTTGTAAGGCAACTTATACTGAAATTCTGGAAATTTTTATACCATTAGCATTCTAACAAGATATTTTCAGTGTGTGGTTTTTAAGTGGTTTGCCTATTTTCTGTTAACCACCATCTTAAGTGAAGGACATGAACTATAGAAGAAATATAGTCAGCCGTTAAGTGAGATGACATTTAAATAACAGGTGGTAAGCACTATTCTAATTGCTTTACATGGTTTTTCTTATATAATTCTCACAAAAGTCCATGGGAATTAAGATATTGTCTTTATTTTTCCATTTTAAAATATCAACAAGGAAGAGGCTGTGTGTAACTTGCCTGTGGTCCAGAAACTGTTGAAAGGAGCTGGGTGTGAACTAGGATCATCTGACTGAAGAGCTGATGTGTTTTGACCTCTGAGCCAAACTGCTTCCCGTGTGAATAGGCATATAAAGAAAAGTCTAACCCCAAAGTAATTAAAATGTACATACACACAATTAGCACAGTGTGGTAACATATGCTTTCTATTAGATTTGCAAAGAAGAAAATAATAGTGTTCAGTGTTGAGTATGAGTAAAGATGTGGAGGAAGGAGAAATCTAACAACTTCTGAGGCACAGATAGAAGTTGTGACCTCTTTCTAGATGACATTGTTTTTTATATGCTAAAAGCATGCATATGCTTCAGCGTCACCCTCTCACTTCTCAGAGTTGTCCTGTACAGCTAAACACAGAAAAGCACTGAAGCAGTCAGTGAGATATATTTGTTTTCTTTTTTAAGTCTTTTAAAAAGTTTTCGACAGTGTTAATGTAGCAAGAAATTGAAAATGAAGTGAGTGAAAGGCACAGGGTTCAGGCAACTGACAGTCACAGGGAAAGCTGTCCGTGGAGTGTTCCTTTAGGTTAATGGGTACTTGTTTGTGCGTACAAACTGTGGTCTGAAAGGCTACGCTCCAAAATACTAACAGCTATTGTACCTTCTCCTAGTTAGTATAACTTAGTAGTATATGTCTTGGACAATGTAGTTACTCTCCTGGAGTGTGGTGTGACGTTGGTCAAGTTACTAAACTGCTCTGTGTCTGTTTCTTCTTTTGGGCTATGAGGCTTAATGAGTCTATAAAATGCTTGACATAAATTAAGCTATTAATTAATAAATCTGAGCAACTCTTCATTTCTAGGGTGTGGCGATCTAGGCAATTTTAGCCTTCTTTATACTTTTTTCCCATTGAATTTTGAAACAAGTATGTATTAACTCTGAAAACAGCAATAAAGTAATTGTTTGAAAAAAGTTGGTCCACTTACATTTTTAACAGGGAATACCCATTTATTTAGAGCTAAGTATTTTAAAATTCTTATTAAACCTTTTTACAAAAGCTATTTGTAACTGTGTATCTTGGTGCCTTACCCTATGCTATCTGCCAATTTTAAGGAAATTGTGATCATATTTTACCCTTATGGGTAGCAGGCATGCATAATCACACAAATTCTTCCTGGAGAAGCTGCCTTCATTTGCGGCTGCAATGACATGTTGGGGCGTGACGTCAGTCTGGTGTCAGACTTCCAGAGTGGCAGGCCAGCCTGACAGCCACCATGCATTGCCTCAGTGCTTGATCCCCACAGTGCTCATTGGGAGCAGCTCACAGACAAAGGAGTTCAGTCTTGTTTTTATTCCAGTGTCCTTTTTGCCGGTAGTTGAATGTCTTTTTAAGAATGTGATTTTGATGAAGCCTGGTGAGTAATTCTTGTTACTTTTTGTGTTAATAATAGCTAATGCCTAAATGAACAGCAGTCCTTTTTCCCACTTAATGATCCTGTGGTAAATAATTTGTGTAGCTCTGGTGCCAGGCATGGTGCCCAATGCAAAAGAGTTACATGTTAGAAACGTTTCTATAACTCAAGTATTATATTGCACAAATGTAAATACATTCATTAGGCTTTCAGATGATTTGAGCATTTTAAGATGTGAGGATCAGCAATGTCTTCCTCTTAATTTTTCCTTAACTTCAAGCTGCATAAGTGTGTAATGGTCGTAAATTGTTTTAAAGCCTAGGAATTTTTATTCAAAAATCTCAGTTTGCCTTGTTTATATTTTAACTCATTCAGAGAAGAAGCTTGCCCTCCCCCAAAGACAATTTGATGGATAATTCCTCAGGCATTCTGTGGAGAAGCTGAACAATATTCATTATATAATACTTTTAAAATTCTTTAATTTGGGGGGGTTGTTTCAATGATGTGAGTCAAAATAGGAATGCTTATTAACCTGAAATTTAAGAGCAATCCTCTAGCAGGGGTTTTTATATTATAGACAGTATTTTACTACTTAAAGGACTTGTAGAAATTTAAAGAGTAGTATACTGCAATTGGTGAAATTTGCCTTTGAGGATTTAGGCTTTATTAACAATATCAATTCATGGTTCTTTCAGTTTTACTACATAAATTGATTTAGTTAATTTGAAAACATTAAGAAGTTATATTGTATAAGAGTTTACTTTGTAGATGTAGCTGTTCTGCTTATATTTTTTTGTTTTATATGGATGATACTCAGTTTAATTCTACTGATATACAAGCTAGATTTATGTCTTGATATTTCTGACATAATTGTTTTTATGAAGACAATAGAAATTTTGATTTCAAGGTCTTCTGGAAGGTTTCAAACAAAATTTTTTCTTAAAGAATAGACAGTTTTAAAAAAATAATACACAATTTATACTTTTTAAGTCTAGTTGAGGAAAAAGCAATCTCAAATTCTTCAAAAAAATACATTTACTTCAGCTTTGGAATTCAGTTTTGAAGCAATTGAAGAATAAGGTTTGCTATGTATCGCTTAATTTGAATAATATACTTAGGTATTGAGAGGTAATATTCTAAATTAACTTTTTATGTTAATGTACAAAAATACCACATTTGAGGAATTAACTACCTCATATTATGATGCTCAGTACATAGAAAGTACGGTTGCAAGTTCATTGTCTTGAACTGCATTAATCCAAGGCTCACAACATTTTCTCTTAAGTTGGAGAATTTTTAACTTTCAAATAAGATTCTACCAAAGCTAGAAAATTTAAGTACTGTATACAGGAAATTCATGGATGTTTTTATTTCCTTTAAAATTTTATCATGAATCTATTTAAAATACTTTAACTTGGTTTTAAAATGTCTATTTTAAACTTAAGCAGTAAATCAGTGTGATAATAATGAACTGGAATACTACATTTTTAGACAAAGATGTTTTTGAGGCAATAAGACCTCAGAGATCATTGGCTGATACTAAAGTTCAAGAGAGAAGCAACTTCAACTCTGTTTGGTATGAATGGAAATTAAATCTGGTGAAATGGAAAAAGGAAGTGTTGAGCAGGACCCCAGGGTTATAACTTGCAACTGGCATACAATGTTTTATTTGATTCTAAATAGTAGAAAACAGAGTACTTGTCTGTTCTGGTGAATAAGGTATGCTTTGAGAAATGCTTTCTGCCAATACTGTAGCCTGCTTGAAAAATTACTTATGATGCTATTCTTTGTCTGAAATTTAGCTTGGCAAGCCCAGATGGCTCATTAAGCCCCTGACAGTCTTAAAGTATATTTTTATTTCCTGTGGGGAACAGTACAAAACCTGTGCATATATATACTTAATATTAATACTTCAACATGAATAAACGAATTGACTGAGCATGTTACATGAGTGAGACTAGCTTGACTGCTGTTTTGGAGGAGTCCATCTCCACTCTGGTGATCAGCAGCTGCCCGTTCACAGCCCCACTGATGGCATGCCCTGCCTTGGACTCTGTGAGAAGGAAATGTGCTTTGAGTGTGGTATACTGCCATCCAGTGTCCTTCATTGGCCCCTGGATTTCTGCCTGATCATCGCCCTCTTTCTCACTGTTTCTGGTGTTGGAAATGGGCTTACTCTGCTCTTCTGGTTCAGATCTCTGTCCCCCTCTTGGCCCATCTGTAAGTGAGAAATTTCTCAAGGCTTAGGATTAATAATTTGTTGACTAAAATAAGCCTTAAGTATTTTTCAGTTTAAAAAAATACATTATTCAGAATTGAACTGACCTTTTTTTAAAAAAAAATCGTAGGAATAAACAGTCTGCTTTTTTAAAAAAACATGTTCAGTGCTTATTTTTTTAACATGTGAAGTGCTTGTTTTGATAAAACTCATGTTATATTTGAAAAGAAGCAAGTATTATTTAAAGAAGAATATATTAAATGATTAGCACTTCTTTCTATTTGAGTTAAACTATTTGTCAGTTACTGAAAAGTACATGGTGCTGCCATAACACACCTGTATCCCGGCTCCTAGGAAGGCTGAAGTAGAAGGATCGATCAAAAGTTTGAGTCCTTTCAGGACAGTTTAGTGAACAAAAAGTAAAAAGGACAAGGGTTGTAACTCAGTGATAGAACACTCAGTACTGCCAAAAAAGTAGAAAAAACAAGATGTCATGTACAATAAAATAATTGGATTTCTTGTACTTGTGGGGTAATATATTTAGGTTAGAATTAGTTACCTGTCAAAAGTAGGACATCTAAGAATCATTGCTTAAACTCATCCTTTTCCGGTTGCTGCTTGCTTCCTTCCCAGTGGTGTAGTAAATGTCTATTTAATGCATGTTACAATAAAATGTTGCTAATTAGCATTCATTAGAGCATAGTAGAATTGTCTAAATTAATGAAATCCTAGGTTATATATATATTTTTAATGTCACATTATTGCCTTTAAATGACATGAGGAATATTTTGAGTATTGATGCATTTCTGAGTTAAGGTGCTAATTAGTTTTATTTTTAAAATCTCTAATTTTTTTTTTTTTAATACAGGGGATCAAACTCATGACCTCACACTTGCTAGGCAGGAGCTGTGTCACTGAGCTAAATCCCCAGCCTAAAATCTCTAAAACTTTTGTAACAAGTTTGTATATATTATTCTGCAGTGCTTCTCTTTTAAACCTCTAAAATATACCCTTTGATCATTTTTATTCTGTTATGTGGAAAATGAAGCAGAAGGCCAACAACTTTTAAAGCAAGAAACTAATACAATTTTATTTGTTTTCAAGAAGTCTAACTCTTGAAATACTTTCCAGTTCAGCTAACATTTGATAAGACCTCTATTTTGGCCAGGCAGTATATCCTAATACTGCCAAGTACTTTATCCCTCAAAAAGAGTAGAGATTTCATTTTAGTTTGGTTGAATCGGTTTTTGTTTTTATTTTGTTTTGTTTTTGATGTGCATTTTACAGAAAACTTGAGGCTCAACACGAAGGGGACAATAATAAGGGAGACACTGGTTACCGTTAGGGAGATGAGGATTCTTTAAATAAGACTTTGAGATTTCAGAGCACTGTATCAGACATGACATATATAGTTTTTGTAAGTAAAAAATGTTTAAGTAAAACTTTTTAATATAGTCTTAGGGGATCTATAAGCTTGTAGCAACTAGAAATATCATTTAATTATTGAACACTTGGGCTGGATATGGTGGTGCATGCCTGTAATTCCAGCTCCCCAGAAAGCTGAGGCAAGCTCAAGTTTGAGCCCAATGTGGGCAATTTAGCATGACCAGTCTCAAAATAAAAAAGGGCTAGGGTGTAGCTCAGTGGGAAGGCCTAGGGTTCAGTCACCCATATGGAAGGAAAAAGCGAGGGAAAGAAGAAACCGCAGGAACATTTAGCAGAAATTACTTTGGAATGTATACTTAGTGTGTACATTCCAAGAATCATATTTGTATTTTAACTATATAGTGCCAATTAGTCTTTTCCATTTTAAAAGCTTCTTAAGTTTAGATTCACTCAAATGACTTAGAAGTGAAAGAATTTCTAAATTAAAATTTTAGGCATTTTTGCTTTGAATTTATCAAGTGCCAGAATAAGACTGTGTCATAACACTCATCATGGATGTGTTAGAGACATTTTGTGTTTAACTAGCACAGTGTTAATTGAATTTTTCTTGTATTTCTTCCAAAATTCTTTAAAACCTATTCCACTGTTTATCTTATAGGTTTTTACTGTATGTATTATTCTTAAAAACTTTTTCAAAAGGTGTTTTAGAAATTATCTGTCAAGGTAGGGGGAAAAAAGAAATGGTCTATAAATCCAGAAACTCAAACAAGTAAGTTGTTATGTAAACTCTTACATTTTGGATGTACTTCTTTCTTGGTTGTTCTGAGTCCTCATAACCTTTTCCGCTTTGTGCTGGGATTGATACAGCATGCTTGTATCTTCCCACTGAGCTTTGTTTACATCCCGTGCTTTAGTTGGTTCAGTCCAGAAGTTCAGTTCCTAGAGGTGTAACGTGTGCTTTGCAATTGTTGGCATTTGTACTCAAATTCTTTGGTACCTATGATTGGGGAAATGAGAGGTAACATTTCTAAATCTGTCATGGTCATCATTTTTGTCTGAGCAGCTAAGTGGAAAATAATAATAATAATAAAAAAAGCTCAGAGGAGGGCAGGGGATTTAGCTCAGTTGCATAAGCACCTGCCTGGTGAGCACGTGGTCATGAGTTCAATCCCTGGTACAAAAAACGAAAGAAAAACTCAGAGGAAAGCAATATAGAACAGAGGAATTTGGTTTAAAATTAAATTGGACTTGGAAGAGTCTTCATTACAGTGCTTCAAGTGGCCAGGGTTTCGGTGTAAGCTGGAAGAAGGGGAAAGGAGGCTCTGTGCACACCACACTTTCTCTGCTGCCCACGAGGCAGGAAGGACACCTGAGGAAGGGTGGGTTTGTCCCATTTTGATGCCATAAACAGAAGCTGAAGGACAGAACTGAAAATTCTCTTTGACTGGGTAAGAGTCAGGGAAAGGTTTGGCCTTGGAGGTCCCTCTTGCTCTACATTTCCAGCAGCTTTATAAATGCAGTGAGCCTCAGTTTACTCATTTGTAAGACACAGCTGATGCTGACCTACCTCAGGGACTCTGTGAGGACTGTCGCACCTCAGGTACAGTCCAGGTAGCATTGGGTGTGGCACTTGCGTAGGGTGCTGTTCAGGGTGATCACAGTGCAGATTGCTGGGGAAAGGACTGACTCGGTGTCACACCTGTGAATACTTCCTTTTCTTCCAAGAGCTCAGAGGCTGTTCATTTTCTAAGGGATGAGAAGAAAGGGAACAGAAAACAAAGGCTTCCCACCATAGAATCTGTGTGGTAGATGAGTGTGCATCGCTGAGGTTGGAGCAGGATGTCTGGAAGCAGTTAGTCTTCAGATAAAGGCAAACAGCATTTAGAATGAAATGTGGGTAAAAGAAATATATACTCTTCGTGTTTTGAAGAATTACCATCTTCAAATTGCCAACTCAGTAGTTACTTCTCCACATACCCAAAACTCAAGAATTCTGGTTTTTTTTTCAAGAAAAGCAGTGTGCTTTTAGTGTTTTTCTTTTGTTCTTGAAACATTGTCTTTAATTGTAAGCACAATTTTCTATGTCAGCATATTTTTTAGTTTAAAAATAAATTGCTGAAACAGTCATTGTGGCAGCCAGATTTCAACATAACATTTTTCTTTTTTTATTAAAATGAAAATAAAATAGTTCTATATATAAAATAACAGCAAACTTTACCTTTTTATTTTTATTGAGGGGCTCCTGGGAATTAAACTCAGGGACACTGTACCCCTGCCCTTTTCACTTAAAACAGGTTCTGCTAAGTTAACCAGGCGTTCACCCTCCTGTTCCTCCTGCACAGCCTCTCCTGTAGCTGGGATTACAGGCAAGCAGTGCTATGCCTGGCTTACGTTTAATAATTTTTAAATTACTTCACCCTAGCATAGAACCAATGGATTTAATGACTGATTGGCTCACACAAATGTTTTTAAACCTTGTGTTTGATTGGTTGAGTCTCAGAGGAGTAAGATGTACTGCATAATTTCTCTTGATTAAAAATTCAATTTGAAAACAAACAGGAAAGTGTAATTGTCTTACGATGTAATGAGACTTACACTAGGACAAACAGAATGTACAAAACGGCACTGCTCTTTTTTGAACAGAAGTTTACAGAAAACACATTGTGATCACATGCCTTTGCTGTCCTCTGCCTGGTTTTGTACCTAAGTTAGAGGAATACGGTGGCTCCCGTGGCTCGCAGGCCTCTTCTGCTGCCCCTTGGATCATTGCAGCACTGTGGCCTGTGGAGTGTGTACAGCTTGGCCCTTGTGAGAGTCCAAGTCATGATCCTGACTTTGTTACCACGGTCGCCAGAAGAATTATCAAACTGCAGTTGCCAAACCTCACCATGCTAACCAACTTTTTAAACTAAATTAAATCCATGCCTCTTTCCCTGAGGGAAATGCATGACTCATAGCAAACTGTTTAAATGGGTTTGCATCTGAGTTTAATATGAGGCAAGACAGTTTTCTGACATCCATATTAGTTAGTGGATAGATTTTTAATGATACTGCCATAGGTGTACATATAAAATACAATTAAGCTTACTATGATTGGCTATATAATGTGCTTACCACACAGAAAAATATTAGCAGTTATTGGTAATGTGTAAATAGCAATTTCAGTGTTTATTTTTTAAATCTTAAAACATTAGTTTTGTTCTAGTTCTGTATTAAACATGTTAGATCTTGAATGTCCCCCAAAAACCTTTGTGTTTTTGGTTTGTTATTGTTGTTTGTTTGCTTTTTTGTTTTTGCTTTGAAACAATATCTCACAGTGTAGGCAAGGCTGACCTCAAACTCGCAGTGATCCTCCTGCCTCAGCCTCAAGTGCTGGGGTTACAGGCATGCACCACCAGGCCTGGCTTGACCTATCTGTGAAGGGCTCCGCCCCAGGTGGTACTCCTGGGAGGTGGTGGAGCCTGTTAGAGGTGGGATTGGGAGGCTCCTAGGTCACTAGGGCCGTGCCTTGTGGGAGTTGGGGCCCTGACTGGCCTCTCTGACTCTCCTGGAAGGAGGCAAGTGGAGCCCACTCCCCCACTGCTCCCCTAGGGTGCGCTGCTCACCTCCCAAATGGGGAGCACAAGCGACTTCTCTTAAAAGTTCAGGCTTTCTCAGGCTTATCTCAGGCTTGTTATTTGTTTGTTTGGTTAGTGTTGTTGTTTGTGGTACTGGGAACTGAACCCAGGGTTTAACACTGAGCTACATCTCCAGCCCTTTTAAAAAATATTTTAATTTTTTAAGTTTTGAGACAAAGTCACCCCAGTTCCCACACTGGGTTCAAACTTGGAATTCTCCTGCCTCAACTTCCCAGAATGCTGGGGTTACTGACATGAGCTCCTGTGCCTGCTGCCATATTATAGTGACAGAAAGCTGATTAACACATGAAATAAAGCTTTTAAAAATCCACAAAATCAAATATTCTCACAGAAGAGAATTGCAGTAGTAGTGACAGTCAAAACATTAAAATTTTCTGAGGGTGGAAATAAAACCTCTAGAATTCTTTAATTTAAGTTGCCTCTTTACCTTCTCAAAACTTCTCAAAGTAGTAGAAACATTTTCTCTTTTTACCATGTAAAGCAGAGAAGCATAGTTTTGGATATGCTGATGAAAGGATTTTCTTTGGACCGTATAAGATGCTGTAGTTAAGATGTTTCTTAGCTAAAAGTCTGCCACTTCCCCTTCTTCATACCTATGACAGATAACCTCACCGTCTCTACTTTCCTTAGTAGACTACAAAGTTATGGACCTTGATTGGTATAAACTCACATAGTGGCCTCATTTCTCTGGTCACACACTGAGTTGGACATGGACATTCATATGTCTGGGTAGAGTTGCTGGTGGCATCGGGGAAACTGCTTGAAGTAGGATATGCAGAGGGTCAGTTTCCTTTTCTGTTCTAAACTCTGTGGTCCACATGTGATACTTGAGATTCAGCAGCCACTTTGGGCCTGAGATTCAGCAGCCACTTTGGGCCTGTGATGAAACTTCACTAAAGACACAAGCAGCCCACAAAGATGACATTGCTGCTATGTTGAGGAACCCTTAGTCCTCGAGCTCCTTAAAACCAACCTTATTTTAATATCAAGAATGGTCCTCCAGCCAGGCCTGATGTCACATGCCTGTAATTCCAGCTACTTAGGACACTGAGGCAGAAGGATTACGAATTCAAGGCCAATCTGGGCAGCTAACTGAAAATGGCAAGTATGTAGCTCAGTGGTAGAGCACCCCTGAATTTAATCCCCAGTACTGCCTTCCAAAAAGGCAGTTCCTTTCTGTACTTGATGTAAAGAATTTATCACCTAATAATTTATCATGCAGTAGCATTACTGGCTATTTCATCTATGGGTTTTAGTTGATTTTATACCTGAGGCCTTATTGTTGGGCACTAGAAGTTTCAACACTACATTTTCATTGTCTAGTGCATAGTTACACACAGTAATTTCCCATGTAAGAATGAAATAGTTTTCAGTTCTGCCAACTTTTATCATTTTAAAACTAGAAATTTGAAACATACTAGCAAAGAAATATTTTCCAATCCTATGATTTTATTGGAGTTTATGTTTGAAGTGTATATTTTTGTGTGTTTTATGCTCTGTGGTATGTATGACTGTGATATTTTCTGTGAATGTCACTGCTGCCTTCCTTTATAAGGGAGGACCGTAGCCACATGGCTACACAAAAAGCATCTTCTTCCAACGACCCTAGGAGGAGAGACCAGGACCTTCCCGTGTTCTCATGGTGCCACTTTGCAACTTAAATTATTCTTCTGTAAAAGCACTTGTACTTATAGTTGGTTTAAACCAGGTAAATTGCTCTGCTTTTATGAATATGTCATAGGAGCCAGCCCTAGTGGCACGTGCCTGTAATCCCAGCACTCAGGAGGCTGAGGCAAAAGGATCATTGCAAGTTCGAGACCAGCCTGGGCTACAAAGTGAGCCCAAGGCCAGCCTGATCTGCACAGTGAGACCCTGTCGTAAAAAGACTAAATAAATAAATAAATAAAATGAGTATGTCATAGGAAGCGTGCAGTTTATTAACTTTCCCTTTTTATCTAGGCTACCAGAAAGCTCAGAGCTAAAATCTCAGTTTAAATGTATAGCACAGCCCATTTTCTAGTAGTTACCCATATAATTCACTATTCACTTCAATATGTGTGAGAGAGTTAGGTGAACTAGTGAATCTCTGCTCTCTCTCAGGTAGACATGTCCTTCAAAACCAGATCATTACTAAATGGAAAAATAGTTCCACAGACATTTTAAAGAAGCAGGATTTTTATTCAACCTTCTGGTTATAGTAAAACTGTGGCAGTGATAACAAGCATAACCAACAATTTATGTTGCTCTTTATGAATTTTTTATATCTCTTTTTAAAACTCACTGATCCAGTCATTTTATCTCAGCCTTTGCTAGATAGAACATGATCCTCATATCGAGTTTGTGAATAGGGTTATTTCATTCCTAAACTCTGGAATACCTAAAACCATATTTTAAAAGCCTTGTTTGTCACTTTTTAAGAAATCTTCTCCTACTGCCTTGGGCACCATATAGATACAACTTGCCTTCCTCTGAAACTATTACAAAATGTTTCCCTTCTAACTTTTTACCACTAGGGGCAAGTATCTTTACCAGAAACAAGATAACCAAGAAGGATCACAACCTTACACTAAACCCTGAGTTGTCGGATGTCACAAGCCTTAGACAGTCACTGCCACGCACCACAGAATGCTTTGCTCCGTGACAGGTCACTGCGGTGCTGGAGCTGAGGTTAGGGTGGAGCTGAAGGATGCTCACCCATCCTGGTACTGTACACATGCGCCTGCCGCGACTTGGGTGTAAGCAGCCCTGCCGTGTGGCTGTGCACAGTGTGTCACAGTGGCAGTGAGTCCTATGACTTAGGCGTCTGCTGTGCAGTGCTCTCCTCGCGTCATTATTCTACAATGGACTATTACCTTTTATGAAAGTTACTGTAAAAGTGTATATGGTAATACAGGGACAGCATGTGTTAATTGCATTACGAGCTATAGCGTTGTGGGAGTGCAATCTGGCATTTGCAGAACGTGATTCGCTTCATGGTGCATTTCACGGAACGTGCCCCCATTGTTAAATGGCACAGAGCTGTATTGGGGTAAGTGCCATTTAAAACGTTGGTAAATAATAATACAGTAATGACAACATACAAAGACCTGCAGTCCATAATAAACATTTATCAAGGGCTTACTGGAGTGTAGGTCAGCAGAGCTTTCAGTGGTAACAAAAAGCAGGCTGCAGCACACATGCCGTAGGTTCGCCACCCCTGTTGTAGGCCGTGGTTTCCTCCTGTTTACTTTTTATAAGCATCTCCACTAGAAAGTACTTTCATGCAGGCAAAGCTTTTTGTGCTTTGCTTACTCCTATCACTACCACAGTTAGAACAGTAGAACAGTTCTTTGATGTACAGTATATGCAACTCTGTGACTATATGTAAACTATATTGTATACATGTATAGAGATAACAGGCTAACATGTGTGACATGACTTTTGTTACTAATTTGAAGAAAGGTAAAATAACTTGTCTCATATTGGAAGAGCTGGGATTTGAACCTGTGCCTTCCACTGCTGCTTTTGCTTGCTGCCTTGTTGTTTATTCAGAAGAGTAAATTGGTAAAAGGGTATGATCCTCTAGGACAGAGCTCCTCCCTCAGCACTGATGACATTGTGAGTGGCTGTTTCTGATGCAGAGGGCTACCCTGTGCATTCTGAGATGTTTGCCACATCTTTGCATAGGGTCAGCAGACCAGTAGCAGCTCCACAGTTAGGACATTGAAGTGTTCTGGGCTCTACTCATTCTGTGGGCTGTGGAGGCCCTGGCTGAGTAGCACTGCTCTGCACCTTCAGATATCCCAGAGGGACATGTGCAAGAGAGAACACCCAGTGTCGTGTGTGCAAAGACGGGTTATGCTGCTGTGCCTCAGTGTACTGCTCCTTTTCATTCATGAAAGACAGCAGATCTCTGGCAAAGAGTTTTAAAATAATGCTTTGCTTCGGTGTCTATTAAAGCTTCAAGTACATTTTTAGTAAACAGAGGGTTATTAGTATTATACTTTATTAGGACAGTCTCTTTTTTAAAAAAGCACAAGTATATTCCTAAAAGACTCACTATAGTATCAGGCAGTGGAAAGCACAGTGCTTGAGGGGAAAATAGGGTTAGGAGAGCACTAGTCAAAACCTTTTTCGCATCCTACTGGGGTGGGACACATTTGTAGTTCCCACTGCTCAAGAGGCTGAAGGAAGCTGGGCATCATGGCACATTCCTATAGTCCCAGCACTCAGGAGGCTGAGGCAGGAGGACCACTGCAAGTTCAAGGCCAGCCTGGGCTACATAGTGAGTTTGGTAGCCCCGGGGTTGGTCTGCAGTACCACAGGAAAAACAAAACAAAGCAAACCAAACCAGTGAGCTGTGCCAGCTGATAGATGATTGAGCAGTGTGCAAACATATGTCCTGTGAATTCTTGTGTGACTGGGCCATAGGTGCAGTTTTCTGCATTCTCCTGGCGTTTCTCACATACAAAATAATCCATAAGCCAACACACAATTTGTATGATGACCATATCATTCATTAATGAATGAATCACCATGGAATACATTTCCAAAGAAGTATTGCAGCAAAACTGATGGTATTCTTGATCAGGATTTTGAAGCCATTCAAGATCAAAATTGAAAAAAAAAAAAAAAAGTTAACTACAGAGAAGTATGACGAGTATAGAATGAAAATATATGACTTGTACATCATGCAAAGGACAGATCATGCTATAATTGGAAGCTAGGAATCATGAGCCCCTGTTTTCCTCCTTGCCAGGTACAGCTATGGCCAGGACTTAGCAGCAGGCCAGCTGCCTCCCCACTGGCAAGGGCTGGGTCTGTTACAGGAATTCCATATATTAACAGAACTGGCTCCATGGCAATTTCATTTATTGACACTCACTATTTGTTCAACTCATTCTTGAGTTCACTGAATGATTTAGAAATACATTTGCCCTTTGCTGTTGCAGTACTTTAAAATGCAATGTGAATGTAAAACTGCAGTGCAAATGCTAACATGACAAAAAGAGCTGATTTTTAAATTTAAAATAAATTCTAAAGTATACAAAGGTATGTATAAAAATACATTTAGGCAGCATGAGCAGTAAGGATTGACAGTTCTGTCAGGTAGTGGAGAATGGCCACCTTTGAGCAGTTAAAGCTGGCGCTGACAATTTGGTTTGTCATGCTAGTTTAAGTCACTTTCAATACAATAATTAGAGAATCTTACAATGATTTTTGTTATGTTGGTATATTTGATTTAATGTTCTTTTAGCCAAGAAAGAATCTGAAGATGTTTAAATTTATTTCTTTTACTTTAAGACACTGTGATTTTAAAAGTACTTGGACTGGGTACTTGGTGAACTTGCTTGTGATTCCAACACTTGGGAGACTGAAGCAGGAGGGTTGCCACAAGTTCATTTGAGACCAGCCTGGGCTGCATAGTGAATTCAAGGCCAGTGTGATTTACAGATCAAGACTTTGTCACTCACAGATAGATAGATAGATAGATAGATAGATAGATAGATAGATAGATAGATAGATAGATGTTTAGATTAATATTCTTGGGGCCGGGGATTTAGTTCAGTGGCATAAGCGCCTGCCTGGCAAGTGCAAGGTTGTGAGTTCGATCCCATTACTAACAACAAAAGATTAAAGAGATTAATATTCTTGGATACTGAAAAATGTCAGTGAGGAAAAGAATGTGTGTTGTGTTTTGTTTTGTTTTGACTCATACTGGGGATTGAACCCAGGGCTTCTTACTAAGCTATATCAGCCTGTTTTATTTTTATTTTGAGACAAGTTCTGTCTTAATTTGTTAGGTTGGTCAGGCTGGGGTCAAACTTGCAGTCATCCTGCCTCAGCCTCTGAGAGTGCAGTGGTTACAGGCGTACAGCACCACACCCAGCTCATTCCTGGTTTAAATGTGTCTGCTGCCCCACATCTGCCCTGTGGAGCCTTAGTCTACCCAGTGCACAGAAGATCAGAGTAGTCTCTTCCAGGAGTTCCTGCAGCCATCACAAAGCCGTGGTGTTGGACATCACAGCATCACAACATGGACTTTAGAATCTCCTGTATTCCGCTCAGGAAAAATGACACAGCATAGGGAAATGATGCAATAAATGAATGATTTTTTGTTTTCTTTTTGCAATATTGGTTTTTATGCAAGGAATCTGTGTATTTTTATTTTGTCTACTATTCAGTTGACTAGCTGTTTAAGGCTCTTCCTTCTCAGGGCAGAGCTTCCAAAAAGCTGCCAGCCTCCATTCTTTACCTCCAGCCTTCATTGCAAAGGTGTCTGATCCCTGCCCCAGGTTACTGTCCCTATCCTTGGTGCTTTCTCTACTAATGAAAGTGCACACACCATGTGTAGTTATCACATTTCAGTATTTAAGTATTTTCCACTTAGCTCCAGAGGTTCTGCTGTGTTACTCTGTTATCAAGGTACTGTTTATTACATAAACACATATCCCACATGAAACCTTAGCACTGTTGTGCTTTTTTAAATCAGTGGGTAAGAAAATGATTTGCATGCTTTTTATGTATACCATGGATTTACAATCTTAGCAATTTTTAATACCTATTAAATCTGTCTTTATATAGACAAAAGCACAAGATGTGTGTAATTTTTAGTAGTCCTGTGTGTGTTCAGTCAGTTGAAGAGTAAGGAACTAAAATGTATCCCATTAATAATTCTGTGTTCAGTACCCAATATGTAATTTTTAAAAATTATATCTATACCTTTTATATGGTTTTGAAAAATTTTTTTTTTTTAATGATTAAGATTTCATCATACTGAGCTACCAGTTAAAAGGAAGTTAGGGTGTGGGGAAACTAAAGTGTTTACAGAGCTTAGAGCATGTGGGGGCCAACTTGCCAGGATAAAGAGCCTACTTATGGGTCTTTTGATATTAACCAAGTAGCGACATTCAGTATTACATCTTGGCTACTTTCTGCATAACAAAAGTAATGTTTCTAAGGTCAGGCATACTGAGCATAACTCTTCCTAGCAGATTATATTATGCAACGGGACCTAATAAAAAACTTAATAGTTGCCTATAATTTACCAACATACATTTCATTTCATTTGGGGCATTTAACATTTTCACTTAGTCTTTTTTCTTCTCTTGTAACAGTAAGAAATCTAATCTTGTCACTCAACATAAAAAGAATAATATTTTCTAGATAAAGGTGTTGGTCCCCAAAAGTGGTCATCCTTTAACTTGAAGTAAATTTAACAAGATTATTTTAGTAAGCATAGCAAGGTTGTTTTTCAGTAAACAACAAAATTATTCTTTCTCTTCATGTTTTTACATTTATTCATACAAAGATTCTTTTGTAAACAGAAATGACACAAATCATTGTTTTCCCTAGGATACATTCTGTTTTTTAATGTACTGGTACTCCAGTACTGTTAGATATATTTTTCCATAGATGAATTTGCTGTTAGGGCTTTAATGCACCCAAATAGGGCCATAAACTGAAGTAGCTAGAAATGTACTTATTTTTCATGGCCACCTATGAAATGTAAAATACAGTCATCGTGAACCAAATCAAAACACCTTTATTTATAAAACAGCAAGAAGAAAGAGGTGAACTCAAAGGTGGTGGGAGTGAGTGTAGTCAGATTGTAAAGTATAAGTGGCATTCACACAAATATGCATCAACAGTACCATTGTTCCCCCCTGATTGATGTGTTTTGAAATTTTGTTTTAGATTTATCCCACACACACTTTTTCTCCTTGAAATAAAGTGGAATGGGGAAAAAAAGAAATAAATACCCACATAGAGAGTAGAAAAGGTGTTGTAGGGATCTCATTAGGTTGCTGGTTTGAATTTCATCTCCTTTGTTTCATAACTTTAACATTGCAATAAAGAAATGTGTGTTTTGCTTTCCAAGTATTAGAAAAGCATTTGTGATTAAAAGAAAAGTAACTACATGTTCTCTTTTTCTTTTACTCTTTCAGCCATAATGAAAGGAAAGTGACCTGCAAACATCCAGTCACAGGACAGCCATCCCAGGACAATTGTATTTTTGTAGTGAGTGAACAGTAAGTAAAATTTCATGGAATGGCTGTGTCTAAAACAGGGTTGCATGGGCCAGGGGTTTAGCTCAGCAGCATAAGCACCTGCCTGGCAAGCATGAGGTCATTAGTTTGATCCCTGATACCTAAATAAATAAATAAAATGGGGTTGCGTTGAGGTTGTGATGATCCATATTTAATATAGTACAGTTTAATACTTTTCTTATATGGAAATTGCAGTCTGGAATAACTGAATGCCAGTTGTTTACTGTGTATGTCAAAAAAAATGTGACTTTGGGAATTACTGGAAGATGGCAATGGATAAGTAGCAAGATAAAGAGCCTCTCTGAGCAAAACAGCTTAGACACCAGAAGTTAACACCATGGAGAAGACCAGACGAAAGGAGAGGGATTCTCATGACCCAGGAAGAAACTAAGGCAGGAAAAACAAAAAGAAAAAAACATGGATGGAAGAGCCAGATGCACTCTCACTGGAGCCGGTCCCACGGTGTGCGAGGCACTGCTGGAGTCCGAGAACTAGCAGTCGCGGTGAAGTAGGGGGTTGGTGAGCCTGAGGACCTCAGCGGGGTGGGGGTGGGGGTGGGGGTGGGGCGCGTCGCAATGGAGCACAGAGCCAGCGTAGAGATCTGCATCCGCCCAAGGTGAGTGTGTGGAGTTTGGTCCTCCTGCGGGAGGGGTTGATTGGCTGGGTGACATTTTGGAGTTGGGCAGAACAGGCCTGAATCTGGAACAGCAGCACCTTCAGTTGGCCACTCCTGGTGCAAAGTAGATAGGTGAGAACTGTTTGGACTGGGTCCCACCCCTGTGCGAGATCCAGTAGCAGGGACAAAGTTTCCCCTGAAGCTGTCCCGGACTGGTTCTGTCCACATGGCACACACTATGTTTGACCAGCTCGGAGGGGAGGGGCCAGCGTGCAAGGCCCCTGCTTGTACCTCAGTGATCAACAGCAAACTGAAGAGGGCAGCAATCCCTAGCCAGCATGCTTCAGAGTAATTGTAACCAATACAGAAAGGGCCTGGGACCTCTACTATACACTTGTCTGGAAGAAACCGGAAACATGACAAGAGAAAGAAACAAAAGGAAGTCTCTAGACTCCAACCCAAACAGTATTGGTCCAGGAGAGGTAAACACAGAAAAGATCGAGGGGCAGCACATCTGCAGTATCGGAAGAAACATCATCTGACATCAAGAAATATCTTCATGGCATTATAGAAGAACTCAAAACAGAAATACTAATGCAAGTAAAGCAAGATATAAGAAGATTAATGAAATGCTAAGCGCCTCTCAAGAAGACACAGATGGAAGAGTAGAAGAGCATAGAAAAAGAAGGGAAACCTTCAATGAAGAATATAAAGAAAATCTAAAATACATGAAACAGATTTGAAGAGGTTACCAGGAAATTAAAAACTCCATTGAAAGCTGGAAAAACTGCTTGAAAGAAACTAAAGATAGACTATTAAAACCTGAAGACAGGCTTGCCATGTGTAATTGCAAAAAGAAAGATCTCTTAAAAATAACAAGGAACCAGGAAGTAACAATACAAAGGCTAGAAGACAACAAGAGGATCCATAACTTAAGAATAAAAAATATGAGTGAAGAAGCAGAGGTAAACACAAATGAAATACAAAAGCTATTCACAGAAATAATTAAGGAAGACTTCCCAAGTATAGGAAAAGGAAGTAATATTCAGTTATATGAGGCATACAGAACTTCAGCCAGCTACAACCAAAACAGATCTACACCCAAACAAATAATAATCAAGATCCCAGAAATTCAACACAAGAACAGAATATTAAAAGCTGTCAGAGAAAATAAACAGATCACTTATAAAGGAAAACCCATCAAATCACAACAGACTTCTCAACACACATCATCAAATCAAGAAGAGCTTGGAGCGAATTATTCCAAGCTCTGAAAGAAAATAACCTCCAACCCAGATTGATGTACCCTGAAAAACTATCTCTCAAAATTAATGGAGAAACAAGATGCTTCCAGGACAAAGGGGAACTGGGGGAATTCGTGACCACCAATCCCACCCTTTAGAAAATACTGAAGGGCATTCTAGAGAGGAAAAACAAAAACTAAAACCATGATTTCAGGAACAGCGGCAGAGAGGCCACACTGAATGGGGCAGACAGTGGAATGAAGGGGAAAAGTAGACAACCAACAGCAGAAAAATAGCATGGCAGAGAAGGTTGGCTATAATCACTAACATATATGACCTTGATACACTAACAAAAAGAAACACGGTCAGAGTAGATCAGGAGATAGGGTCCATCAAAATGCTTTGTATAGGAAATATAATTAACCTGGAAGAGGGTTTATGAACTGAAAGTCAAAGATGAGAAAATAATGCTCCATATGACAGGGAATCAGAGAAACAGGGGTAGCTCGCCCAGCAGTTGCAGATAGGTTGGAAAGACATGACACTTTTGTGCAGTGGAGAACTGCTCAGCTATAAGGAGGGAAAACCTTGAGACTTTTGTAGGTAAAGGCATACAACTTGAGATCAAACTCAGGGGCAAAAAAAGTTCAGAACCACTTAGGTAAATAGCAGTTGCCTCCCTAATCTAAAAACTAAAGAAATTAGTGGGATACAAAATGCACAGTGTACCCTGGGAAAGTGAAAGGGGAGGAATTGTCTAAAGCAGAGGACATTGTTAATCTTGTATCATGATTTAAAACCCACATTGTTCTATCGCTCTTTTTAGTTTGGTTATATTCTTTCTGTTCCAGTCTCTCTACTTGTACTAGATTTGAGGGCACAGACAGCTTTTGCAAAAATAGCAGGATATACTATGGTAACCATCGTTAATTTCCTATTAACTTAATCTGAAGCCCTGTTTTACTTACACTGTCTTATTATGACTGATTTATTTGAATCTGGTTTGCTAGACCGCTGTCTTATCTTGACTGATTTTGTTTGAATCTGTTATGTTTGATAGTAGCAAGTCTTAGAGTATAGGCAACTACTCTGAATACGGTAAGATTCACTAGGATACCATTCTGGTTTGACTATTAACCGCTTTTGAAGTCCTATAATGTCTCCAATGCTTTGTTTTTATTGATATTGTTCCGTAATGCTATGTTCAATTTTACTATGCCTGATGATATAGACAATTCTATTGAAGATAACAAGAGACATCATAGTAACCATTGTAGATCACCTTGTATTGTGGTTTTAAATCATGTACTATGTCCATCCTTTTGTTTTGAATGACCCCATTTTGTTTTCTTTCTCATTTGGTTTTATTCTTTTCAAAATATAAAAAAAAAAAAAAGTTTTAAAAATGTGACCCTAAAACATTTGTTTTTATGAGGAATGTTGTTTGAGAAGCTAATTTTTGTGAAACTTGAAACAAAGAAAATAGGCTTTCAAATCCATGTCACAGCTTAGAGAAACTATAAACTTGGACATATTACTAAATAACTGGAACTCCATTTTCTTATCCTTAAATTTGGGGTCACTGTAATTACCATTTCCCAGGATTTTTATGATCATCCAGTGAAAGATATCTGAAGATGCTTTTGTTTTTGCAGTAGCCTAGATTGAACTCAGGAGCACTGTCCCATGGAACTACATACCCAGCCATTTTGGTTTTTTATTTTGAGATGGTTCTCCCTAAATTGTCCACACTTACCTTGAATTCTCAAACCTTCTGCCTCAGCCCCACAAGAAGCTGGGATTAAAGGATGAAAACATTTTATAAACTGTAAAGCTATTCATAAATACTATATTTGATATTTCTGTTATTTTTAATATTAGAATAATAGATCTTGTAATTTTTGATGTTGAGGAGTGAACACAGGGCCTCGTGCATGTTGGCAGTGCACTCTACCAGCGGGCTAAGTTCCTAGCCCCTTTTATTTTTAATTTTCCGGTTGAATGGCCGAGTAGAATATCTGTAATGATGCTATCAGAATAAACATGACTGAAATATTCTAAATATTTAAAGTAGTTGTAAATACTGTTCTATAGTAATTCATATCTAATTATTTTGAGAGGAAAAAGAACCCCTGCATAGTTAACTGAAGTATTATGAAAAAAATGTTTCAATATAGCAAGCACTAGCATTTTTATTTTATATTTTTAGGGCTGTTGCAACAATGACATCTGAAGAAAAGAAGGAACGACCTATAAGTATGATAAATGAAGCTTCTAACCATAACATGACTTCAGATTATGCAATGCATCCAATGAGCCCTGTAGGACGAGTAAGTTTTATTGCTTACTATTAACTATTGCTCAGTGGTAGCCAGTATCTATTGTTATTACTCATAATAGACTTGTAATTGGGATTGTAGAATAATCACATTTTTAATTATTACATGGATTTAATTATGTAAGAAATAATTGATATAAGGACCAATTGCTTATAATTTAATGTAATAAGATTGTAACTTAATGACATTTTTAAAAATACTTGTTCAAATTTTGAATAATCTTACAAATATGGATGTTTGCATGAGAAAATGGGCACTTTATTGAACCAACTTGTTTTAAAAGGAAAATAAATACAGTAGCCTAAAAATCAGATTTTCTGATGATATGAAAGCCTGGATATAGGAAACATGTATTTTATAATAGTAAGACAATTGTAATAATAAATGATGTTTATTGGAAGGAAATGGATAAAAGACAACTATAATAACATTTATAGTTAAGATATTTAAAATAAAATTTTGTAGAATGTTCCAGATAAATTTTCAAATAACATTAATATATTAGTAACATAAGAGAGCCAAAAATATATATGTATTTTAATTAAGATCTAGAGAAACGATATGATAAATGGGTTGAGGGTCTAGAAAATTGGACCTGTACTTCTAATTTATATCCAAAATTTTCCAGATGAATCAGTTGTTGAAAGGTTAAAAATGATCTATGGAAGGCTAGAAAAAAATTTATGATTGAAAATAAATAATAATAAGAAGAAAATGCCAGGTGTGGTGGCACACACCTGTAATCCCAGCACTTGGGAGGCTGAGGTAGGAGGATTGCCACAAGTTCAAGGTCATCCTGGACTACTTACCTAGTTCAAGGCTAGTTAGACCTAAATGGCAAGACCCTGCCTCAAAAAAAAAAAAAAAGTCACAGAAGAGGAAGAAGCATCATCTGCTCAATGCAGAAGGGCTTTTGAAATGTGCCATAAAACCCAAAACTAGTAATATAAAATAATGAGATATTGAACCACATGTAATTATCATTCATGCAGAATATCTTCAATTAATATAATAAGGAATCATTCCTTTAAAATTAAAGAACTGCTATAAATCAATAAGAAAAAGGCTTTGACCTGGTTTTAAAATAGGCAAATTATGGACTGGGGATTTAGCTCAGCAGCACAAGCCTGAAGGCAAGCATAAAGTTGTGAGTTTGATCCCCAGTATCAAAAAAAAACAAAAAAGGCAAATTATGTAATAAAGTGAATTCTTTAAAAAAAATGAAGTTTACTCTTTAAATACATGAACAAGAGTCTTAGTGTCATTCATAGTAAGAAAAATGTTAGTAATACCCAGAAAAGACATCATTTACACCTAAAAACTTTCCAGAGGTCCAGAGGTTGAACAGTTTCATAGCAGAGCATGTTAATAGTAGTGTAGGGAAATAGGCATTCTCTTTATGTAGTGAACTCTAACAAATAGTGAAACAGAAGAGCAGGTATTATTATATTTGCAGTCATGTGAGAAAAGGAAGATACTGCATAACTGTGAGAACAGTTCTTGTAGGTGGCCAGGTATGTGCATAGGTACAGTGATATTGGGGACTTCACAAGTGTTGGGTTCCTGGATGCTGGAGCCTAGACCTGAGAAGCAGACAGGTGCTTGTTTATCTTTTCATACCATCAGATTTTATACTGTATCTGAGTATTATCTGTGTAAAAATAATTTCAGAAAAATGATGTTGATATTGAACTTTCAGTTCTATTATATACTAATGAAAACTTCACTGAAAAGTCTGATGGTAGATGCAGGCTCCTCAAAGATTTGAGATTAAGTTGAAAAAGTAAGAAATAATTTGATATTACTTGCCTATTATTTTCAAATTCAGCTTCATTGTTTTTATGTTCATTGATTACCTCTACCATTCCTGCCAAAATAAATCTTCATGCTAAGTATGGCATTATTTTAAAAAATGGTATATCCTTGTGTGTACCTTCAAGAGCAAATGTCATCTGCCCGACATTAAGTTCAGAGTTGTCTATGAAGAAAATAACCCTGTATGACATTCAGGGTTTCACTTGGTGTGCTGTTTGTTTAATACCTGAGTAGTTCTCCTTGACTTAATGCTATTAACTTTCTTTAATTAAAACACTATTAAATGCAGATAGAAAAAAAGTTCTACTATATGGTTTTTAATTTGTTACCAGTTTTTGTGCAGTCTGTTCATTTTATATAGCAGATAGGATAAAATACTGTTATATACTGTGTCTTTTAAAATTTGTATATCAAGATTTTAAAGGGTTATAAAACCTATGCTCTCTTTGTGTAATCTCCTGGGAGAGGATTTTTGTATAGAATTCTTATACTTGGAACAACTCAACCAGCAAAAGTGGGTTGTAATAATTTATTTTTTCCTACAAGTCTTAGGGAAATCTGAAAAAAGATAAGTTATAAAAATGAAAAATATCTGGTTAATTCTTTGGACACTAATACTGCATTTTCTGTCATGCTGTTTTCTCTTTAGACTTCACGGTCTTCAAAAAAAGTGCATAATTTTGGAAAGAGGTCAAATTCAATTAAAAGGAATCCTAATGCACCTGTGGTCAGAAGGGGTTGGCTTTATAAACAGGTATTTCTTTCCTCTCTCATTGATGTGAAGCAAAGGGTGAAATCAAAGGGAACTTTTTGGGCTGAATGTTGCCAAGACAGTGATACAAACTTACATAAAATGTAGAAGGAACTGTTGAGTCATCACCCATGTTCTTTGACTTTTACTACTCCTGAAGAGTATCAAGAAAACAGTAAAGACAGAGAAGAGTAGATGTTACACAGGCCACAATTGATTATATGTATTTTTAGAGTTAAAATTAAATATGTGCTACATCTTAGATATACTGTGCTAACATTATCTCAGTAGACATCTGATAATAATTTGAGATTTTTATGACTCCTTTTTCTTTTCTCCTTTGACTGTTTGCTCATTGTTCACTGTCAGACACCTTGATAGTTTATATTGCACGATCTGAGAAGCTTGATAACTAAGGTCTTTTGGAAGCTTGTCATTAGTTCTGGAATTAGTGAACATGCATGTGCTTTATGCCCTTGGCCTTTGGCAACCTTTTTATTGCTTTGAGATTGTTGTTTAGCTTCTCATTTACAGCTGGGTACCAGGTAAGCAATTGTCAGATAACTGAGAGATTCTTAACATTCAAGGCTGCATCTTTGTTCTCTTTTACTGCACATATATATAGATAATAGCGAGTTAAACATTAGTTTATTGAATAATATACATCTGAGGCAGTAGATATGCCATTTACCCTGATCTAATCATGAATTTATTCCATACATGTACTGAAATGTCATACTGCATCTCATAAAAATGTACATGTACCATGTGTCAACTGAAAGATAAATTCATTGATGGTACTGACTTACTGCGTGAAAATACTATTGATTCCTTTCATTTTCTTTGAAATTCAATGAATTTGCTGTAGAATATGTATTAGAGATTGTTTCACCCAAAAGTTGGGTGGCAGCTAAACTAATGTTTTTTTGTTTTGTTTTTTTGGTTTTTTTGTTTTTTTTTTTTGGTGCTGGGGATCAAACTCACAGCCTCACGCTTGCCAGGCAGGCGCTTATAAACTAATGTATTAGTGGAGGACCATTTTAAAATCCAGAGAATTCCCAATCCTAGGAAATTAATTTTACCAGTTTCTCACCGAGTTGATCAGATTGGTAACTTGGACAGCAAATTGTCTTTATTTTAAAATTATTGTTATATTTTAACTGTCAGTCTTTTAATTCATCCAAGCTGAAAGTTTTTTGCAAATTTAGTTTGAAGACAAAAATCTCCATGTTAATTTTTTGACTAGTCTTGAACTCAAAATCCTTTTGCCTTGTCCTCTCAAGTGCTGGGATTGTTTATGTTTCTTGATCCCTTGGCTAATACAGTATTGCAAGTGTTACCAACTAGTTTTTCTAGCATAAGTGTTTATATTTTATCTTATTTTTAATTTTATTTTAAAGAGGGTAAAACTAAACATAGCAAAACAAAGCCAGTCAGAAGAAAACAATGTAAATGACACAGATTTCAAAGCAAGACAACAGGAGATCATCACTGGCTACTATAATGTCTCTTGTTTTCTTCTAAATAGTTGTCCATATCTTCATACACAATGAATTCATACAAAACAAAATAGTATTAAACTGATCAGAACAGAATGGTGAAGGCATTATAAGCCTTCAAAACCAGATGATAGGGAAATCAACAATGGCTGCCATAATATCTCTTGTTCTCTTCAAAATAGCTGTCTGTACTTTCAAGTATGTTGAAATTAAACAATACAAAACAGACTAAAATCACTCTAAACAAAGAATAATGGCATTACTGGATTTCACAGCATGACAATACAGAATCAGCAATGGATAACATAATGTCTATTTTTCTTCAGAATAGCTGTTCATTTCATCATGCATTATATAATTGATTTTCATAAACTGTTTAGGAGAAGTTCTACACATGTATAAGTCTCTACATGTATACCTATCTTTTCTGTACTAGAGGAAAAAACAAAACGAAACAAATTACTAGGAAAACACGAAACAAAAAAGACAAATAAATAATAGTAGCAAAGAACCCACAACACTGATAACATAGGTCTTCAAAACAAGGTGGTAAGAGCATAACTAGGGTTGTTATTTTACATAATGATCTTCAATTTCCTCCGATCACCATACCATAAGTGTTTATTTTATTACTTATATGTTATTTTAAAAAATACATAAGGCTGGGTGTCATAGTGCATGCCTGTAGATCCAGCATTTGGGAGGCTGAGGCAAGAGGATTGCCACAAGTTCAAGGCCAGCCTGGGCTATATGACAAGACTTTGTCTCAAAAAAAAAAAAAAAAGACATACAGAAAATATGTGAATATAACTCAAAGATAATATAATTCAGAAACTGAAAGTACCATATACCATTTCATTTCCATTTTGTTTTTAGTCCGTTCTTTGGAGTAGCTATAATTTTAAGGACAAATCTTTTACATTCAGGGTTGTTTTTTTTTTTTTTACTCACTTTAATTTCAGTTGTTCTAAAGCCACATTAGGCAATTGTTACAGCTAGAAATAAGTTAAGAAATATTAATGAATGCTCATCCAACCTGGCCTCAATTTTGCATTTTGAAGTATCTATTTAATTTTCTCTTGCAGTTTTGCTATATTGCATGGAGGAAAGTAATTTGTGTTAAAATTATAATTTTGATTGAGCTTCATACTTTTATAAACTAAATTACTTAGAACTAGTTGACAAATAGGCAGTGTTTTCTGCAGCCTGAGCAAAACCCACCTAAACTGTAGATATAAGAAAAAAGTGTTTATGGAATGAATTTCTGTATTCGGATTTCTTTATTGATGGTCATTTAAAATCACCGTACCTTTGGAATGATTTCACTTCACATGTTTTGCTTCCTATTGAGAATTAACGTTTTATTAAATCTGCCTTCCCAGAGCACTCACACTGCTGCTGGTTCCAGTGTTGCCTTCTTAGCAGACTCGTGTGTTCGGGACTATACATTTCAGATTGCTTACAAATATGAAACCCAGTCAAACTGCTTCAACATGTTCCTTTTACATGACATTATTATCCTTCAGAGATCATTCCTCTTGGGAATATCTCAGTGTGTGGCCCTAGAAAACTGCCAGTAAATTTTCTTTAATCAACACTTAAAAATTGCATATATTTTATGGGATACCATGTAATATTTCCATACATATAAACATTGTGTAATGTTCAAAATGAGAAACATACTGTCTCTTCAGATACTGTATTTATCATTTCTTTGTGGTGAAAACACTCAAAGCCTTTTCTTCTAGCTTTTTGGAAATATACCATATGTTATCATTATTTATAGTCACTGTATTTTGCAACAGAAAACCAGAATTTATTTCTTTAACTGAAATTGTACACCCTAGAATTGGGCTGTGTTATACACATATTCAAGATGTCTTGTTTTAAATAGAAGTGGGTTTTAACCATCTGAAGTGAAGAATATCTTTAACTTTACTGCAGGACAGTACTGGCATGAAACTGTGGAAGAAGCGCTGGTTTGTGCTTTCTGACCTTTGCCTCTTTTATTACAGAGGTGAGTATACTCTAAACTATCTTAGTGCATTATTTTATAATCATAACATGTGGTAAGTATTGTATACTGTTTTAAAGGAAAAACTTGCTATTTTTGCTGTTTTATTATTAGTAAATAATGCCAAGGTGTCTAAGTCTTCTTTGACCTATGATTACAGTTATTGAGGTATGAAACAGGACAAATTAGTCTGAGTTTTTGTCCATTTCCTGTGCTCCGATTTCTTTTGCATGAAGAACCTGAGACTCTTTACTGCGTTACTGTTTTTGAGTGCAGTGACTGACAGATACCAGCCTCAGTTTGATAAGCTTCTCCTCAGCTTTGCCAGGTAGAGCTGTGGCTCCACTCAGCATTCAGTTCTACTCCCCTGAAAATGAGTCCAGAATTTGGGTGATGAATAAAACAGAAATAACAAAAAATACATTTATTTTAAACTTTCCTTTTGTAAGACCAATGATAGCCTTCTCCTGAAACATGGAAAAGTCATGTGAGAGATTGATATTGGGCTAATGCTGGCAGGAAGGGGATGCAGGTATCATTTTAGGCATGAAAGAGTAGTCTTCGTTCTCCTACGTGAAGAGCAGAAATTCCTTTTTTTAAGAGACGGAGTCTCACTGACTTGCCCCAGCTGGCTTCAAACTTCTGGGCTCAAGTATCTCTCCCCTGTGCCTCCCAAACAGCAGGGACTACAATAAGCATGTGCAACTGCACTCATCTGATTAGCACCACTTTAAATAAAAGTCTGTATGTGTGACAGCAATCTCTCAGTTCAGACAAGTGAAAGAACCTAGACAGCGCTTCAGCAAAATCTGCTCTGGCCGACACATGGAACCCTGAATCTGAACCATCTCTACTTGCCTGCTTTAAAACCCGATTGGAACTGTCACTGAAGAATTAGATTGTCACCTGGGCATGGTGGTGTGCCCGCTTGTAACCCCAGCACTCAGAAGGTAGAGGCAGGCGGATCCATGTGAGTTCAAGGCCAGCCTTGACCTCAAAGTGATTTCAGGGCCAGCCAGAATGGTGTAGTGAGACCAAATGTCAAAAAAAGCTCCCCCAAGAAAAGAATTAGATTGTCAATTCATAATTAATAACTTAGGACCTTTATTTAGAAATATGAATACTAAGATATAACAAAAGACTTGGAACCGGTTAACAGTTTTAAAATTTAATTTTTTTGTTTTTATTTTTGTTAGTATATATTTGCAGTAAATACTAAAATTTAATTTTCAGTTACTCTAAAGAAATGTGGCAAAATTCTGCAGTCATCTGTCAAAGTAATATAAAACTCATTAACCTTTACAATTTGGAAATGCTAGAATTATTTCTATCATTTTACTCTCCAGCAAACTGTGGTTGGGAAGTACTGCTGAGTCAGAATTAACCAAACCTATAAAATTTTATTTTTTCATACAGATATTGGTCAGGCCTCAATTGTGGTATTATCTTTAGTTGGATGCCAAATTTTACTCTATAATTTTCCCAAAAAGTTTTCCAGCATTTCGGAAAGTTAAGAGTTGTTACTCAGACATTATCCCTGAGTTTGTAATTTGTGCTTTCTTCTTTAGATTTAGTTTAAAATGGGAACAAGAAAATGTTTATGCTTTCTGATTTTTTAAATACACTTTTTTTTTTTTTTTTTTCTTTTGAGACAGGATCTCATTGTGTAGCTCAGGCTTTTCTTAAACTCACTATGGAGCCCAGGTTGGTCCCATGTTTGTGTTTCTCCTGCCCCAGCCTCCTGAGTACTGGAATTAAAAATGTCAGAATTTAGCTGGGTGTGGTAGCTCACGTCTGTAATCCCAGCACTTGGAACGCTGAGGAAGGAGGATCCTTGCAAGTTCGAGACCAGCCTAGGCTACAAAGTGAGCCCAAGGCCAGCCTGAACTGCATAGAGAGACCCTGTCTCAAAAAGACAAAAAAAAAAGTCAGAATTTCAATTTATAACAAAATGAGAACATAACTTCTTGTACTTTGCTATTGTTTCTGATTGTTACTTCTACCAAAATTGAGAAGTTTTTTGTTTTGGGGGTTTTGTTTGTTTCGGTTTTTTGAGACAAGGTCTTCCTATGTAGTTCAAGCCAATCTTAAACTTTGTAGTGCAGACTGACCTTGTGATCCACCTCCCTCATTCTCCCAAGTACTGGAATTACAGGCATGCCCTACTACACCCAACTATAATAGAAAAACTTTTAATCATATTTGAAAAATATAAAGATGAGTTCAAAAAGTCATGCTGAGTGTGAGATTCTTTTAATATCAACTACCTGCATTTTACCTTCAATGAGTTTATTAATCTTAGTATCTCACCAAAGAGGAATATGCAAAAGAAAAAATATAGAAAGAAAAAATAGCATTTTTAACTCACTTCTGCTCTTTAGATAATTAGAAAATTATGGTATCCATTTTTAAGTTTTGAGTTTCTTTCTTTCTTTGAGACAGGGTCCACTGCGTTCCAGATTGTCCAACTCACAGTTCTCCTTAGCTCCTAGAGTGCTGGGGTTACTTTAAGGTTGTGTTAACAACAGATGTCAAAATTTAAATAAAAGCTATTGAATCTGAGTGAGGTGACCGTAGTAGCTTACATTTTTTGGCACGTTCACTGTAAGTTGGGCATCATTAAGTAGATGGCCTATTCAATCTCGCACTTATTCCCACACCCACCTTCTGTTGGTGTGCACATTACACAAACGAACCTGAGAAGACAGAGAGACAGAGAAGTCAAGTAGGCTGGCTGGGTTGGACAAGCAGCAGAGTGGGAATTTGAACCAGGCACTTAAGTGTCAGGACCAATTCTATAATCACAAGTTTTTGCCCCACATATTAGATAGTCTCTTCTTGTATGCCTAGGACATCAGCCCTCATTTCTTTTGTGTCTCTCAAGGCTCCTGACATACAAACTGCTGTCAGAAAATTTTGGCAGATCAATCCATATTTTACAGAAATGGAAAATAGGACAGAGAAAATAAATCATTTGCTACTTTTTATGAAGGTTAGCAACTGACACAATGCAGAAACCCAAGTTCCCACTATTGTGTGGCTTGTAGCAGGCATATAGTGAGCCCGTGGTTGTATTGCACCAGCGTGGTTCTGTATTCAGTCTGCTGAAAAACTCACATGGGGCTTAATTCAGTCATCAGAGATTTATTGAGCAGGACCTGCTTCATTCCAGGTATCGTCAAAATAGCAGTGCGAGAAATCTGTCATGCAACTTACCTTGAATAGACCTCGAGGAAATGGTAAATTAGCTCAGATAAGTAAACAAAACCATGGTAAATACTTTTAGGAAAATAGGGGCCTCATGAAAAGTGCTCATGAAGGAACAGTCTTTTCAAACAAGTCCTCTGGGCAGGAGTTTTAGATAGTAGATCTGAATGACCAGGTAGAGCAAGCAGAGCACACCAGACAGGCACATGAATAGTAGAGGCTGTAAGTTAGCAAAAGGTGAAGGAGAAACAAAAAAGGAACCTCAAGACCAGTGTACAAGCTGGGGCCAGCACTAGGGAAAAAGACAGAAAAGAAAGTTCATACAGACAGGACTCCCATGGAGTCTGGATTCCACCCCAAGTGCCACAAGGGAAACAGGTGTATGTATGTGTTTAAGCATAAGAACTATTGTCCTTCAATTTGCATTTCTAAAAGCTCACTCCAGCTGGTATTGGACTGTAGATGGTAAAGGGAATGTAAGGAACAGAGACGCTGGTTACAGCTCCACATGCAGAGAGGAGGATGTCCCAAACTAAGGCAGTGAGCTCAGTGTATCCACCAGAGGCCATATGAGGTTGAAGGATGCAGAAATAAAGAAAATACATCCCTGTCCTAGATGGAGCTCACAGATTATCTGAAGTAGTGCTCAGATATGTTAAATAAGTGTTGGGTATAGGAAAGCTGAGGAAGGTAATCTGGACAGAGGACTTAACATGGGCAAAGCAGGAGTGTGCTTCATATATTCATAAAGCTACATACAAGGATTAAATTGCTAGGATCAAGGTTATATTGGAAGATCCAGGAACAGTTAAGGTTTAAAAGTTAGATCAAGCCAAGGAGCACACTTGTACTCCGGGAGCCTGAGGCAGGAGGATCACAAGTTCAAACCCAGTTTGGGCAATTTAGCTAGATAGACAGATAGACAGATAGACAGACAGACAGACAGACAGACAGACAGACAGACAGACAGATAGATAGATAAGAAAGGAAGGGACTGGGGATATAGCATAGTGCAGAAGGTCCCATATTCAGTCTCTACAAGAAAGAAATAGCTAAAGGTTAGATCACAGAACAAAGGGCATATGTTTGTCATTCAAATGAATTGAAATTCTTTCTTGAATGCAAGACTAATAGGATCAAATGTATATATATTTTAGAAAAGAGACAAGACACTTGACCTAGAAGAAGAGAAGCCAGGTAACAGTACTAAGCATTCCAGATTAGAAATGCTAATTAGTAGTCTATCCAACTGTAGTTTTTTTCTTGCTTGCAAACATTTTTGAAGTAGAAATAAGGAATCTGAAATGTCACTTGGATCCAGTACAATGTTGAGATTCTTACGGCTCCTGTGCTGGGTTGTGTTTCCTCAGAAACACACTATGGTGGGGATTATTCTGTACGAGGCTTATGGGGTAGTGTTCTTGGCTATGTCAGGGAAGGGAAGGAAGAAAGAAGTAGAGAGACCAAGCTGCCATATAGTCTCGGAAGGCCCCAGCTGGGGTGACGCTGTGGCTCAGTCGCAGAGTGCTTGCATGAAGACCTGACTTCAGTTCCCAGCACCATGCTATCCCCAGAATGCCTCAGCTAGCCTGCGACAAGCTGTTGTTTCTCCTTAACACTGCTTGGTATTGTGTGAGCACTCTAGATGGTAGAAATAAAGTAGCACTTAGGATGGGTTTGAGATGACCTATCAGAAAAATGTTACAATGAGGAGTATTTTGAAAATCTGGTGAAGAACTCTTAGGATGGTCAGCTGACAGAAGATGAATATTTTATGAACAGTGGTATTTATGTTTAGTGTTACATAATAATGACAATATTTCCAGTGGTGCCTTAGTTCATGAACTGGATTCTTTCCATGTTTCTGGTCACAATCTGGGTTGGATGAGACCAAATCAAATTCAATGGTTAGGTTCAATGTTGACCTTACAGGGAAATTTGAAGTTTGATTTAGTTCTCATCCAATTTGGTTTGCAACCACAGTTGTGGAGAGAAATGAGTTCATGAATCAAGGTACCGCTGTATTTAACTTACTAATTCATTTAACCCTTAAAACAGTCTTTTTTTTTTTTTTTTTTTTTGATACCGGGGATCAAACTCACAACTGTGCGCTTGCAGGGCAGGCACGTAGGCTGCTGTACTAAATCCCCAGTCCTCAACAGTCTTTTGAATTAAGTCCTGTTACTAGCTGTATACTAAGCATTAGAACTATGCCTAAGATCTCACAGGCTGGAAAACAAGTCCGGGTAATCCAAGGAAATCACTTTCTTGCAGTGCTGCCTTTACATATTCTCGCAACTTTAGACAAATCCTTTTTATTAAGGATTATAGTAAAAGGTATTTGATCAAATGATTTTTTGCTAAAGATGACTTGTTAAGCTGTTTCTGATTACAGTCTTCATATAAACAAAATTGCACTCAGAATTAGAATGTGACTCAGTCTTTCAAATTGTTAAATTCTCCATAATTGATGACTGCTTTCCAGCTTTTTTTTTTTTTTTTGCTTTTAGAATGAATATGTACTTTGTTCATTATTTCTTCTATTACTGAAATGTACCTGAATGAACACAATATAGCAAAAAACAAAATTTATCTATTGCTGTGAGAAAAACTATAGAAATAACCTCCATTTAAGGCACCTTTTTCCCTTTTGGAAATTTCATCATATATTCTAGAAATGAGGAGGAAATAAATAAAATCTATTAAATTTGTGATTATTTTTTAAAAACACAGCAAGCATAATAAAAATTATTGTTTGTAGTTTTAGGAGTTCATTGGTTTTATTTACAGCCTTATTAATTTATCTTATGGCTCTACAACAGTGAACTATGTAATTCAAATTTCACTGCCCGCAGTGTTTTATTTGCTTGGAATAAGGAAGCTCAATGGTTTTATTCTGTTTTGTATGATCTTAATATATGTGATGGTATGAATAGTTACTTTGAAGAAAAGACAATATGGCAGCCATTGTTTGATTTGATATCATTTTGCTCTGAAGTCCTACCATGCTTTTGTTTTTCTATTACCATTGGTTCTATCATGTTGTGTCTTATTGGATTTTAATATGTGTGATAGTATAAGCAAATTTTTTATGGAAAATGAGATAATATAGTAGCCATTGTTCATCTTTGGTTATTTGGTTCAGAATGCCTTGTAATACTTTCATTCTCTTGAATGGTTTTATTCTATTTTGTTATGTGTGACATTATTGTGTGTAAAGCTAAGCTCAACTATTTTAAAGAAAGAGATATTATGATAGCTACTGTTAATATCCAATTGTCTTGTTGTGAAGTACTGTGTTGCTTACATTGTTCTGATCTGCTTAGATCTGTCCTCTTTTGTTTTATTCTCTCTAAAATAAAAAAAATTTAAAAATTTTTTAAAAAGAAAAAAAGGAAGTTCAGTTAAAGAAATATCCATTTGTTATTTTCATTTAAAATCTTAAAAAGACCTGTTTAATCATAAATACAGTTCAGTTATATATGCAGTTCAGTTATATATAACTGTATATATATATACAGTTCAGTTATATATATATATACCGTACGATTTGATCCAAATAAATTTTGAAAAAGCTTGTTCTGCTTCATGAGAACATTTAAAATTCTAATCAGATACTAAATTCTCTCTTAGATGAGAAAGAAGAAGGTATCCTGGGAAGCATACTCTTACCTAGTTTTCAGATAGCTCTACTTACCTCTGAGGATCACATTAACCGCAAATATGCTTTCAAGGTAAAGAAATACTCTTGCTGTTTTATTCTGTTTGAAATTTGCATGATTAAAAAAGAGAAATTGATCCATAGAGTGATCCCTTTCTATTTAAAGTTTGTTGATTTTTATAGGACAATATCCCTTTACAGAGTACACACTGAAAATATTTAGGAGCCAGATGTCTTCACATCTCTGCTTTCAAATGGTTCTAGATAAAGCAGATTAGTATGCTAATAACTGATGACCCATGATCATTGTACTTTCTTTCAAGGTTATTGTATGTTTTCATTTTTCATAGTTATTGAGAATATTATAAAAGACAGCTGTGTACATAGATATACATTTATAAACTTACACAGTAATTGCATGCTTTTTTTTTTCCGATGTGTGTGTGTGTGTGTGTGTGTGTGTGTGTGTGTGTGTGTGTGTTTTGGAGACAGGGTCTCACTGCAGTGTAGGCTGGCCTTGGGCTCACTTTGTAGTCCAGGCTGGTTTTGAACTCACAACAATTCTCTTGCCTCAGCCTCTCTAATGCTGGGATTACAAGTGTGTGCCACCACACTTGGCTAAGTGCATACATTTTTAAGTAGAACTGCATAGTAGTATTCAAATACTTTACAGAGAATACTGAAATTTAGATATTGCATTCACCATTGTTAAATTCAAGCAGACCTGAGATCCCTTGCATGACTAACATTACCCACTCATCTCTGATTTCTGGTTTACTGTCAATTAACAAGCCACTCTCATGCTAAGTTGATAAATTTGGCTTTCAAAAATCATGCTGCATTTTTTTTTTTGCAACATTCCCTGTGTTTATGGCTAAAATAAATTCAGAAGCCACTCAGGCTTCTTGGTTCTCTCTCTTTTTTTATCCTTTTGAGTTTTTATTGTTGTTTTGGTTTGGTTTTTGTTTTGTTTTATTCCTTTTTTGTTTTTGTACTACTGGAGACGGAAGCCAGAGCCTTCACACTGAGCTACATCCCTAGACCTTTTTTGATTTTTTATTTTGAGACAAGTTCTTGCTTAGTTGTACAGGCTAGGTTTGAGCTTTAGAGACACTTGCCTTAACCAACCAGGTGTGCACCCCCACACCTAGCTATTTTGTTTTGTTGTCAGTTGTTTCTTAAGAACTCATACAGTTTATTGCAAAGGTTTTAAATTCTCATTCTCTTTTAAAGAATTCTCAGGACACCCTCTTATTTATAACAATTTGCTAATTAATAATTTTATTTTATTAGCCATGGATACAAAAGAGGAGGAAAACCTTGGGAGTGTGGGTTAAAGGGGTCTAGTGGTGAATGACCTCATTGAGAAGGTTGTATTCTAGCAAAGACCTGAGGCTGAGAGGGGAGTAGCTTCATAAGCAAGAATATTTTATTAAACAGTAGTAAAATAGGGCTGGGAATTTAACTTAGCGGCATAAGTGCCTGCCTTGCAAGCACACGGTCATGAGTTCCATCCCTGGTACAACCAAACAAACAACTAAACAGTAGTAAACTAGAAAAACAACTAAATATTTGGAGGTGCTATAACAAAGTTAATTACTGGTGATTTCTAAAGTGCAAATGTAAAACTGTAATTGTGACATTATTTTTGGATGTGGATTTAGATTTTTTCATTTGCTTTTATCTGTAACAAGAATAGTAACTGCTATTTCAAATTCTCTCTTCTGTGGTGCTTGCTCCAAATGGTTGAGCTGCTTTCTTACCCAGTCTGTTGGAACTGATGTGACAGCTTATCAGAATGGTGAGTAGAAACTTCATAGACAGTTACTGAACACGGGCATGGAGCTTAAAGCCAGCCTGGGGACTTTGACATGACATCGTCTAGTAAATATTTCCTGACACTTGACAGATGGCAAATGTGGGTGGCTTCTGAGTCACAGCCCGACTAAATCTTCCTACATCCATTCTTCCACTGATCACAGTCAGGGGCAGTGGTCTTCATTCATCTTTTCAAAATTCCCCTTGGAGCGTCCAGGGATGCTGTGTTGGTTTTAATTATTTCTTTTGAGTGATTTCCATGTGGTTATCTCTTAACAAAGTCAAATGAGATTTATTGGTTATGCAGTTATTTTAATGATTGCGTTTATTGAATGTATCTGTATCCAAAAAAAGATTTTAAGAAGCTAATTTGGCTTTGTACGTAAAGCAAATAGTCCAGGTCTTAGAATAAATTGTGTGGTTCCAGATTCATGTCTTCCTTTTATTTGTGTTTAGCAGACTATCTGCTTAATATTCATTCTTTTACCTCATTCTGTACTGAAATAACCTTTATTTTTATCTTTGAATGGGTGATGAAAATCGTCATAGACATTTTTAAGTGGAAACCAAAGACCTGGCATATAGATTGTGTGAGTTCAAGGCCAGCCTGAACTCCATGGCGAGAGACTGTTTCCTCGCCCCTGACCCCAGCTTCCTCTCCTCTGCTGCTCTAGCTCCTGCTGTTCATCTTCGCCTTGGCAGCCCAGGGCTTAAGATAAGTGTTGAGCACCCACAACCTTGGGGGCAGTGTCTTCATTGGCATCTCCTTTACTGTGTTTCCCAGTGTTTCTCAGATTGAATCACTGTACAGAGAAATCTGCTTATCAATTATATAATCCTTCTTCGTCTTGAACCCAGGATAGATATTTCATTTTAGCTCTGGAACTTAAAACTAATAGCAAATAACATTTTGGAATCATTTGTAAATCTTCTATGTTTGTATATAGATGTTTGTGAGGTTTCTACAAAAAGAAATATTTTAAAAGCAGCACCTTTTGAGACTAATAAAATTGCTAACACAAGAGGAAAATACTATAACATGTACATTCAAGTTAATTTTGTTGCCAACTGCTCTGGAATATTACTGTGGAGTGAATCACAATAATTGAAAATCGCTTGAGATATGCAGATAGAACAGAGAGCACTGAACACTTCATTTCTTTTTTTTTTTTAAGAGCAAAATATATTTACTGAGAAAAAGAAAGTTTCTGTCTGAGAGAGAGACAGAAGGGTTCCCGAGTAGGTTGCCAAAGACTCTCTTTTCTAAGGATTTTTATAGAGCAAAACTACAAGGTGAGGTGGGTCTAAGGTGGGGAAAACATGGGAACTCACAAGGTAGGTGGGCATGAAGTAGGACAGAACTGTGGTCCACCAATAAAATTATGAGTACAATTGCTCAGATAAAATTGATTAAATTGGGACCAAATGGGAAGACAGGTCATGTAGCAAGCAGGCATGAATACAGAATGAGATTCTTTGCTGGTAATGGCTTAATAGCTCCTTCTGGCTTCCTCTAGGAGATTGGTAGCTATTTAGACTTATATGATGTTTATATTTAGTGTGTGGTTGTATTTGTTTTGCCTGGGGGGAGGGGTGTTTATCTACCTCCTCTAAGGTTGCAAGGTGTCTGGTCTTCTGCACTGGCTCCTTCCGAGGGCCTTGCCCTTCTGACTGCCCATGTTTCTCTCTAACTCAGCTGCCTGTAATGTTCCACCACTTCATTTCTAACAGCGTTTCATTCCCAAGCAGTGCTTTTTAACTTTAAAGTACACACAACTAAAAGAAAAGTTAGAAAACAAATAATGCTGTAACTTTACAAGGTAGTTATACTTTTAAGTCAATTCTATATTTTATATGAAAGAAAAATCTACTTCCTTTGAAATGTGATAGTAGGTAAGGAACCACTTATCTTTTTTTTTTCTTTTTCTTTTACAGAATCTCATATTTTTATGGTGAAATGATCGTATCATTTTTAATCAGGCAGCCCATCCAAACATGCGGACCTATTATTTCTGCACTGATACAGGAAAGGAAATGGAGTTGTGGATGAAAGCCATGTTAGATGCTGCCCTCGTACAGACAGAACCTGTGAAAAGGTAAAGACTCATAGGGAAAGTAATAGTGATTTCCACTTCCATTTTTTCCTGTGTCTTGCAAGTATATCATTATCATAACACATCCGATTTTTATAATCGTAATAAGTAATCATTTTCCCCAGAAAGTAAGGATTAATTTATGTTTTATATTAAATTAATAATGCCTTTTGCTAGTTTAACGTATCACTCCACATTTTTATTCCCCCTTTCCTCTTTACTCATTTTCACCTATCTGTACCGGGTGAATTTAGAATCCTAACATTCAAACTGAATGTTCTTTCTTCTTTCAGAATTACCTTTAATTTCCGGTGAGTACATTTTTAATTGTTATCTTAAAGCTACAGAAATTTTAATCCTTCAACTCAGTGTTTTTTTTAGAGGTCCTAGATCTTAGAAAATTTTATTTTCATGAAGTTAATTGTGTTTTTATTACCATTTTGACATTTAATAAATTGCAATAAGAAATTTTGAGATGTTTCATTTCTTTAATTTTTCTGGTTAATTCTGATAGTTTTATGATCACAAGCTCCAGAGAGTAGATCAGCACTCATTTACATTGTGTCCTTTGTTTTGTTTTGTTGTTTGTTTTTTTATTTTTGAGACAGGATCTCACTATGTAGTTCGGGCTGGCCTAAAATCTCACTGTGTAGCACAGGCTGGCCTCAAACTCATGGCAATCCTCCTGCTTTAATTAAGCTCTTGCGTGCTAGGGTTATAGGCGTATGCCACCATGCTTGACTAGAATATATTTTAGTATATCTACTTCCTGAAGGACTATACCTTGTACCTTTCTCTAAAACCTACTCAGATTCCATGATAATACAGACATGTAGCCAGGCAAGGTGGGGCATATCTCTAATCCCATAACTGACTGATAACACAAACATGTGCTATTAAACTGATCTGAGAGTTAATTTATTATTCCTACTTTGAAGTGTGAATCATTTTAATATTTGTCGACTGTATTAAAACTAGTCAGAGGAAATCTGTCTCTCATACTGCACAATAGAAGTTGAATAAATGTGCTGCCTTTTTTTTTTTTTTTTTGGTATAAGGAATCAAATTCATGACCTTGCCCTTGCCAAGCTGGTGCTGTCCCACTGAACTATATCTCCAGCCCAAATGTGTTATTTAAAATTTTTTTTTAAATTATGTTCCTGTAATTTGAAAAAAGATTTATGATATAACTAAGTTTTATTTCTAGTCTGTGATATTGAGGACACATCTGAGAAAGATGCTGACTTAAAAATTTGATCTCCTCCTTGTGTGTGCAGTGTGTGTGTGTTCATGTGTTCCCCTACCCCCACCCTGGCAATGAGAATCCAGCTGGGCAAGCGATCTAGCATTGTGCTACCAGTCCTATGTTTACTTTCAATTATTGTATCGTAATGATACATATTTATGGGTTATGGTGTGACATTTCAGTACATGTGTACAACATGTAATGATCAAGTCCCCTCAAACATTTATCATTTCTTTGCATGACATTAGAAGTCCTGTGAGTTATTTTGAAATATTCAGTGAACCCTTGACAGTCAGAGTTCTTCTTGTGCTACAGAACAGTCGAAGATTTTCCTGATGTCCACCTATACCCCTGGGTCCACTGTATGTGTGCTTTCCTCCTCTCCTCTCCATACCCTACCCACATTCTGCTAACTGCTATTGTAGTGTCTACTTCTTGGAGATCAACATTTTTGCTTTCCCAGAGAAGTGAGGCCATGTCTTTCTCTGTCTGGCGTATTTCATCTAATGTAGTAATTATCTCCAGCTCCATCCACATTGCTGCAAATGACAGAATGCCACTCTTTGTTTTGGCTGAACAATATTTCATTGTGTTCATCCACCATGTTGATTCTTCACTTATCCACTAATGAACAGCTAGGTGGGTTTCATACCTTGACCATTGTGAGCAGTAAACATGCAAGTGCAGCTGTCTCTTTGTCATACAGATTTCAGTTCCTTTGAGTAGATTCCCTAAGGCAGAACTGCTAGATCTTAATGGCAGTTCTGTTTTTCGTTTCTTGAGGAGCCTCCATACCATTTTCTATAATGATTACACTGATTTTCAGTGTGTTTTCTATAGTAACTTAAAAGTCACTTCTTAAAACTAGATCACAAGTTTTCATTATTTATGTTATCTTAACATAGTTTTCTAAGTCAGCTTTGTCCTTTTTTTTTTTTTTTTTTTGTGCCGGGGATCAAACTCACAACCTTCTGTTTGCCAAGCAGGCACTTATGCCACTGAGCTAAACCCCTAGCCCCTTGTTCCATTTTAAGAAAAGTCACGGTGTACATCTTATTCTGTTGTATATCTTCAATATCAAACCATTTTGGGAGAAGCAAGAAAAGAAAGGCACTACAGTTCCAATTTATAATAGTAACTTTACATGGACTGGTAAAAAATAGGCTTAAATTTTTTGTCAGGTATAGTGGTGCTTACCTATAACCCAGCTCCTGGAAAGCCTGAGGCAGAAGGATCGCAGGTGTGAGGGATGTCTGACCAACTCAAGGAGAGTCTAATAAAAACATATACGTAAATAGAAAGGGCTGGCTTATATGTCAAGACTGCTTGAGTTCAATCCCCGTGCCACCAAAATAAAAGGGGAGAAAAAGATACTTTTAATATTCAGTGTCAAACAGCTTTTACCCTGCTGCCAGAATTTAGCAAGGATAAATGTGCTTTTAGTGTAAGTTTTCTGTAAATTCCATTTGAAGAGAAGCAGCTCCGTAAGCTATCTTGGTAGACGTGTACAGAGTCTGTTGATAGTTTCTGATCTGGATGTAACTTAAATATACAGATAGTGTACAACTTTACTCCAAGGAAAACAATCATCTTTCATTTGTTCTTCAGGGACTTTATTCCAAACTATCTATAGACATCTGTTTTTTTCCTTACAGTTAAATATAGATATTTGCATGTGAGTGTTTATATTTTCCACACATCACAAAACTTGGTGTCCATCCCACACTTAGGAACAGATAGGAGCATCACTGATAATTGAGATGGTACAACTGGCCAACTCTTCAGTGGCCACCCAAAGTGGCATGAGCTTGGCAGTCTCGTGCAGGTTCAGACACTCAGCTTGATCTTGTCAGGCTCAGGAAAGCTGATTCTCACCAGCAGCTGCAATGGTGACTGGTGATCTGTCAAGGGCCCACGTACATACTGCTAATTAGCACTTCATGTTGGTGGGCAAGGACTAGAGGTGCCAGATTCTAATCCACAACTGCTTGATGAGTTAGAACAGTAGTGCTTTTAAGGGTGTTGCCAGCCAATTACCCATCTGGTTCTCACAGCAGCCCTCTTAGTTTTTTCCAAATACCAAAGAGGAAGTGGAGGTACTGTTAAGGTCTATGCCAAAGACACAGCTAGTAAGAGAGAGAGTTGCACAGGGAGCACATGTAGCCTGGCTCCAAAAGTCTGAGACCAAATTCATGTCTTGCTGCATGCAAGCAGGGAGAGCTAATCCTATGCCTGCAGTCTCTGACACATCAGACTGTGTTGTCCCATTGCAGCCGTTTCTACAGCCAGGCCTGTGTTTTTCTCAGGATGAGCTAATAATCCCCATTGCTAGGAGCCATGTTGTTTATTTCAAGGGTGTGACTAGTGCAGTCCTTTAAGTGTGGACTTGTGGTTTAGCTGTTACAGAAAATGTCATTTGTTTTATTTCCAGATTATCTCATGGCAGGGGTACACATCACTTTTTATCCTCTAGTAGGTTTTGCTCATGTTTTCTTCTTCATCTTTCTGTTTATACATTCCAGTGTTGTATTTAAATGTTAATACCATAGTTTTGAGGATTTGGGCAGATGTGTCCCCTGTGTTTCTTTCTGGATTCCTTTGTTTGCTTGTTTTCATAGTTGCTTTTTTCCCCCTAGATTGAATCCCAGATGTAACATGTGTGTTAGTTCATCTGATTGACTATGATTGTCTTCTATTTTCAGAGTGGACAAAATTACATCTGAAAGTGCACCAACTAAAGAAACAAATAACATTCCCAACCATAGAGTGCTAATTAAACCAGAGGCTCAAAACAACCAAAAAAACAAGGAAATAAGCAAACTTGAAGAAAAAAAGGCATTAGAAGCTGAAAAATATGGATTTCAGAAGGATGGTCAAGAGAGACCGTTAACAAAAATTAATAGTGTAAAGTTGAATTCTCTGCCATCTGAATACGATGGTGGATCAGCATGCCCGTCTCAGCTTGCACACTACCGACCAGTCAATGTGAATAGTTCAGAGCACAAAACAGTTAATGTCAGCCTGGCTGATCTGAGAGGTGGAAGTCACCCCAGCACAGTGCCCCTCCACCCAGAGGCCGATCGAGTCATACAAAGAACAAATTCCATGCAGCAGTTGGAACAGTGGATTAAAACACAGAAGGGGAGAAGTCGTGAAGAAGAAACAAGAGGGTGAGTGTTTCGTCATGGTGACCCCAAGTTTGTTTGATGTATTGATAGGGACTGATTTCTGAGCTACCAGTTAAAAGTACTGGTTTAAATTGTAATTTTCAGTTGTATGTTTTGCTCATGATTATCAGATTGTACTGACAGAACAAGGAAGGGCTTAAACTTGAGATCAGGTTTTTGGAGGGTGATGAGGTGATCCCATCTTCTCATCCCACCTGTCTTGTCCCCTCACCACAATCTCCTTCGCTGAGAATTCTGAACTGTGAACAGCCAGTGAACATTTGTCTCTGACCTCTCTCCCATCCTAATTTGACTGTCCTCCATTAGCAGCTTCTGAGCATGACGTGTGTGCAAACCTCCTGAGGTGAGTGAGGTGGTGACAGTGAAGGCCAGTCGGTCTCTAATTTTCAGTCTCATCCCTTGGCTTTTATTAAATTGGAATGCACTGAGTATTAAATTTATTCATCTAAGTATTTATGCTGAAGTATTCATGAATGCATTTATGCTTCAGATACTTATTGTGTCACTAATGCATGCTAATCATGGGTCCAGTAACATAATGAAGATACGTTCCAGGTTGTCATACAGATAACTGTCTAGTAGAGAGGACAATTGAATCATGCAGTATAGTGCGACAGATACAATGAAAGAACAGAGTACTGTAAAAATACATTTTGAGAGCAAGCAACACAATTTTAATCATTCAGAGTTCAGAGAAAACTTTCTGGAGGAAGTAAAATACAAACTGAGATAAAAATAACATGTGTATCTTGGCTTAGATATAGGAAGCTCCAGAGTTGATAAGAGAACAGAGAAAGAAATCCAGATAGCATGACTTCTGTGATAATGACTGAGGACTGAGTCTAGGAAGCCAGAAGAGGTAGTTCAGGTTGATATTTTAGAAAGACCACAGTGGGTCGAGGGACCTAGCTCAGTAGTGAAGCACTTACCGAGCATGCCCGAGGCCCCAGGTTCACTCCAGCACTGAAGAAAGGAAGCCTCACTCTAGTGCCGTAGTCTAAAGGATGAATTAGAGAAGACTTAGAAGTTAATTGAATGCATAGTTTCTTACTATTTTTTAAAATTTCTGTATCGTTTCTATTTCTATACATTTTTTGTTTTGTTTTTAAAATAAATAAATAAAAAGTAAAGTCATCACCCCTGTTAGCCGTGTTCAAATTTAAAATAAATTTTGTTTGTTGTTTAAAAAAAAAAAGTTATTTGTGTGAATAAAGTCTGGAGAGGAAAGGTATATAATTGATATAATTGACAGGACTGGTATTGCTTCATTGTGCTTGACTGCAAACGAGTCTTGCTCAAAACTGAATTTCAGTGATTGGGAAAACCAAGAACAGCACCTGCTTTTTGCCATAGCAGTTAGTGGGCATGGTGCCTTCGCCATGTAGAGAAGGGCTGGGGACAGAAGGAAACGAGTGGTAGGGTGAGTTAAATTGAGTGCCCATGAGTCTGTGTCTCCAAGGAAGGAACTGAACTTGAACACAGTTTCTCAGGGTAGTTAAAACTAATTGCGAAATAGATATGTAGATTCATTTAGTGAAGGGCTGAGCGAAGGAAAGAGTCCAAGAAAAAACCTTAGAGAATACCAAGGAATAAAAGATGGGAGAGCCAAAAAGGCTGCCAGAACCACAAGCCAGAGGAAACAGGAAATGTAAGTGCCTAGGGATATGAGAAAATGCCATTTTCAAAAGTTAAATTTAGGCCCTGTGGTAGTGCATGCCTGTAATCCCAGCACCCTGAGGCAGAAGCAGGAGGATCTCCACAATTTCAAACCCAGCTTTAGCTACATAGTAAATTCAATGCCAGCCTGGACTATACTGCAATACCCTGTAAAATTAAATTTCTAAGATTTATACATAAAAATTTTATACATAAAAATCGAGTGGATAGTTATTGTAACTCTTCCAACAGCAAACAATGACTTTAGTGATGTTTTGGATTTTTTTTGAATGGAGATGAATTTACTGTATACCAGCCCTTCCTGAGGTATGGAAATTCTCTCCTGTTTGGCCTGCTTGTGGTGGCTGGCATCTGTGGTCTTCAGAAGTCTTCCAGAGTGAGGCTGGAAGCAGGTGACCTGGCCTCATCTATTGTCACCTCTCCCACAACTGCAGAATTCCCTCCAGGCATGTGTTGCTGGCTTCTGTTTTCACCTTCACCCTCAGGGTGCCCTTTCCTAATTCCCAAGGGAAGAACTGTAAGAAACAGCTTCTGTTTCAAAACCTTAAGGGACTCTTAGACAACATGATGGCTGTAGTGGTTTTAAAGTGTATTGTGCGCTTGAAAATTGCCAAGAAATATTTTACAATATCTCAACACACAAAAAAGTGTATGAGATAATTATGTTAATTAATTTGATTTAGTACTATATACATATTTCAAACCATCACATTCAACACTGTAAATATATATAATTTTCATTCATCAAAAATTTTAAAAATGTGAATAAATGCTCAGATTTACTAGTGATCAGGAAATTGTACCTTTTTAAAAAAGTGAGATACTATTTTTTACTTACTACATTGAAAATCATAGATAGTTGATTAATACATGATTGAATAAAATAAAACTGAATTACCTAAGTGTTGACTAGTATAACAAAAATTAATAAACTCACATATATTATTACTAGTAGAAAATAAATAAAATTTGATTAGGCAGAAAAGCAGGAACTAGATCTGAAAAAGGAAATGAGAGAATGTTTGGAAGTACTTGATAAAGAAATCACTTTCAAGGAGATAAAAATTCAGATCACAAGATTTACTAAATATCTCTCAAGTTTAATCTCACGTCAATGAAAAATCACTTTTCCTCATATAAAATACTTCTTTAAGTTTAAAAGGTGCAGCCGGGGATTTAGCTCAGTAGCACAATGGCTGCCTGACAAGCATGAGGTTGTGAATTTGATTTCCAATACCAGGGGAGAAAAAAATTGTAGTAATAAATTAAACAGGTACCTGGAAATTAGATTTTTGCTTTTGTTAAATAAAAATACTGGTTTTGGGTCTCTTGATGCACATGATTAATATCTGTAAAACCTTTCTTTGACTTTCTTTTGAATGTGCACCAGCAACTGCAAAGGCTCATCTTGGGTTATTTTTGAATTAATATTTTTTCTGGGTTTCTTCATCTTAGGGTTCATAGTGATACCAGTTTCCATAGGCACTGTTAGATATCCTTTGAAATGGCTACAGACCATTTGAGATCTTTGAAAAATATCATCTACATTATTAAATAAGTCTCATAAAAAATCACCATACTTTTGTGATAAAAAGAAACATAATTGTAATTCATGGTACACTTTTTTTTGCAGTTTCCAATCAGATTTTATTGATACATTTTAGCTATATATAATGATCACATTCGTCATGGTACGCTTCATTTTCAAACCACTTTATAAAAGGCTTTTTTATTAAAGTCCTGATAGAAAAGATTTTAATATTTAGTCAAACGGTAGACCCTGCACCTGTGAACAAAGCTGGAAAGTTGCTTTGTGCGTAGCGGGCACCGCTGGGATGTGTGGTGCCTTAGGCCATTGTTCGGCTGGCAGAATCAGTGGGACGGGGCTTTCATAGCGTGTGACAGGCAGCTGCGGGTGAATGCGCCACTCAGCCTGATGAAGGAGCTCACAGTGTTCATTTCTTAAGCTTTCACTTAAAAGTAAACCACGCTTTGCTTAATTTGAATTTCTTTAGAGGGAAATCACTGAGGGAAATTCTAATTTTTGAAAAAACAAGTCTGAAAATACTAGAAAGTATGTGAGACAAAAATGAATTTACTGAATAACAACGTAGTCTTCTACCCAAAAAGTCTCCGGAAGTGGTTCTAAAAATGGCAGAAGAACCTTTGAAACATTGTACTCATTAGTTAACCGAGCTAACTCAAGAAGGAGCCTGCTGTTTATGATTGTTGGGTGGGCTGATAGTTCAGGTATAATATAGAGGTCTACAACAGAGTACAGCTCACACTACAAAAACTGGGAAATGTTTGGAGTGATTGGATTTTCTTAACTCTAACAAATGTTAAAGACAGTTTTTCTGTGTTTAAGATTGATGATACGTTGTCCCTACCTTTTGTGAATTTAAATCCTTTCGTGTGTTTAGGTTTCTATATTATTATAAATGACTAAATGCTCTGGGTGTGTCAGGGTAGATTGCCTCACTGCTAGGGCAGAAGCTGCTTTTTACACAGAATCCTCACAGATAGGGCAGCGGGAGATTCCTGGATAGAATCCGCTTCCTCTGCTCACATATTTTGTGACCTGAGAGCCATGGCGCTGCCAGCGCTGGACTTGCTGTGTTTCTGGCTTTCATGTTATTAAACAAGGGGAGAGGGGAACAGGAAAAATGGGAGCACACAGAGTACGAAAGTAATTGTAATTGTAAGTAACTGAATTTTTTATGCAGGTTATAGAAGAGTATTAAACTCACCAGATGCTTGTCCCAATGAGGTGGTTCATGTCTAGGGGCATTTTGTACAGTTTTCAATGAGCCTGTTTTTGGATATAGACATTGAAAATTTGAAGAAAATTGTCACAGTGAAGGAAATTTGGTTTAAGAGAAGCGGTTGAAGAGCTCGGAAATACTTTGTATATAATAAGGAGTCTCTCAAAAGAGAGTGGTAGCACCCAGATTATCAACCAGACGCTCCCAGAAGATTAGAAGCATGGTCTAGTAATTTATACATCAACTTCTTTAACCCTCCTGGTGTCTGAAGTCACCAACACTACCATGTTTTTACCACCCAGTTGGAGGCAGCAATGTATTATGCAGTTAGGTGCAATAATCTCTATTTTGAATATATAGTAAGTTGGAAAGAGTAAATAAACATTCAAAAAAAAAGATTAAGAAACTAGGGTTTCCAGGATCCCAATTTTGTCCATTGAATTACATAAAACATTTGACATTACATTTAACATTAAAATAGAAATTTATGGTCCGAGGTTTAGTTTAGCAGTATAAACATCCACCCTGGTAAGCACAAGGTCATGAGTTTGATCCCAGGTACCAAAAAAAAGAAAGAAAGAAAGAAAGAAAGAAAGAAAGAAAGAAAGAAAGAAAGAAAGAAATTTATGTTCATGAATGTGGTAGAATAAGATAAATACTTGTAATTTAATCTTGTCTTTATAATTTAGACCTTTTCTTGTGATAGTGATATAGGTGAAACGCCCGACCTATGTCCACGAGTTCGTGTTCTCTAAAATCGAAGAGTGAATTTTAGGAACACCAGAGGTGAAGAGTAGAATATATTTATTGAGAGAAAGCTTCTGTCTGAAGAGAGACAGAAGGGGTCCCGAGAGAGTTGCCCCTGACTCTGTTTTTTCCAGGGACTTTTATAGAGCAAAATCATGTGATTAGATGGCTCAAAGGTGGGGAAAATGGAAATTTGCAAAGTGGGCATAAAATGATCCAGATTTAATCCCTAAGGATTATACTTAAGGGTGTGCTTGCATTTGTCTTGAGATCTGGCCTGCAGCAAGAGGTGTATGTGTTCTCCAAGGTTATCAGACATCTGGTCCTCTGTGCCAGCTTCTTCAAAGGCGTAGCCCTGTCTGACTCATAATATTTCTAACTGGCTCAGCTGCCTGTAACAATAGTACCCATTATTTATAATAATAGGGGCTGGGCATGGCGTATGCCTGTAATCCCAGCACTTGGGAGGCTGAGGCAGGAGGATTACTATGAGATTAGGCCTGCCTGGGCTACAAAGTAAATTCAAGGTCAGTCTAAACTATAGAGTGAGACCCTGGCTAGAAAGAAAGAAAGAAAGAAAGAAAGAAAGAAAGAAAGAAAGAAAGAAAGAAAGAAAGAAAGAAAGAAAGAAAGAAAGCTAACTTTAAATAGAGTTTTTAATTGACTTACAAAAAACCCTTTCATGTAATATATTTGACCTGGCATGAAGTTAGCAGAGAGAATTTTGATAAATTCAAGAGTATATTTATGAATGTGATTTTAAGCCACATATGGTAGCACACACTTGTAATCTGGGGACTCTGGAGACTGAGACAGGAGGGTCACTATGAGTTCAAGGCCAGCCTGAACTGCATTAACAAAACCCTGTCTCAGGCAATATTTTTAAAATTAATAAGCTGAAATTTCCTCCTTTCATTTAGGAAATCCTGACATTTTCTACTTAGTAATCTGTGACAACGTATCCAATTCCAAAAGTTTGCATTTTAGGGAGATTATGTGTTACCTGTATAATTTGTATATGGAGAATTACAAAAGCTCTACTCAACATACTGATCCCATCATGAGGTGGAAAGGTAATTACTATGATGGAAAAAATACAGAACTCCCGAGACTGTAGTCATGTCTAGAACATTGTCGTGGTTAAGTGCTTTATCTTTAAAAAGATTTTAATCTTTAACTTCAAGTCTTCTTTTGTTTTTCAAGTTAGGAAACTTTATATACTTGTTCCCATGAGCCCCATGCTTTGTGAAGAACACACAGCAGGGAGGTTGGCGTATACTCTAGGGGTGGGTACAGCTGGGGAATGTATGTTTCTGTCCATACACAGAAATCCTGTTTCTGTTCTGATGAGATATATAGAAATAAGATGCTAGCTGTTTATTTACATAAAAGCAAGTATAGATACAGATTTGTGAATAGCTCTTGGGACATTCTTATTGTTCAAATGAAGTATAATAAATCCTTTTTAAGCCAAACTAAGTTTTATGCAGTAGTCTTTCATATAATTGCAATAGATGCTGTTCACTTGATTTATGAAGTTCATCAAATTGAATTTCATAATATTTAAATCTGTTCATAACACCTTGTAGATGTTTCTTTTTACATTTTTTTGTTGCTATTGTTGTTACAGTTTTTCCTATACCTCACAATCAAAGTCAGGGTCTTATACATCCTATTAATCACTCTACCACTACATCTTTTTTCTTTTCTTTTCTTTTCTCTCTCTCTTTGTGTGTGTGTGTGTGTGTGTGTGTGTGTATGCTGGGAATCGAACTCACCACCTCATGCTTGCCAGGCAGGCACTTATGCCACTGAGCTAAATCCCCAGCCCTACCAGTACATCTTTTAAAAATACATCCCAATACATATTTTATTTACCAGCAGAAAAGAAATGTGCTATAGTTTAGAATTCAGGAACAACTCCCTCATTTTTACATTGCAATTATTTTGTATTTCAGAGTGATTTCTTACCAAACGTTACCAAGAAATATGCCAAGCCACAGAGCACAAGTTGTAGCCCGATACCCAGAAGGTTACCGAACCCTCCCCAGGAACAGCAAGACCAGGCCGGAAAGCATCTGCGGCCTGGCCCCTTCCGGCCACGACAAGGTTGGGGGGCCTGCGGCAGAAGAGAAGCGGAGGTCGGTGAGGGATGACACCATGTGGCAGCTCTACGAGTGGCAGCAGCGGCAGTTCTATAGCAAGCAGAGCACCCTCCCTCGACACAGTTCATTGAGCAGTCCTAAAGGCACCATTCACATCTCCGAGCAGACGGTGCACTCTATTCCCACGTCACCCTCGCACGGGTCGATGGCCGCTTACCAGGGATACTCCCCACAGCGGACATACAGGTCTGAGGTGACTTCGCCCATCCAGAGGGGAGACGTGACCATAGACCGCAGGCACAGGGCTCACCACCCTAAGGTAAGACTTCCACTCACCTTGTGCTGCTCACTGCACCCACGATGTCATTTCAATTGTGAATCGGGCAAGAGAACAGGAAGGTGAGCAAGGCTGCTGTTTTTGTTTCAAAAATTAAAGAGATACTTAACATTGAAGTCTTATTTAGAAAACCTATATCGTAGGTACTTTATCTTTCAGGAGCACAGACGTAGTTATGTTGAGCAGATACATGGTGCGTTCCTTTCTGTCTGATAGCATATCTTGTCAGCTCTCCTTGGAGGTTAAGACCACGTAGATTACACACTTGCACATTCTACACCTGCCATTTTCTGGCTTCTCTGTGCTCTTATGTCAGGCTCATGCTGTTGTTTACTGGGATAAAAGTGTTAACTTCATCTTCTAAACAGGTAGGTACAGAGCATATTGAGATCTCCTTGTATACCCAACTCAATATTATAATCCAGCAGTACCTAATGGATGTGTAGATATAAAAAAAACAAAAGATACAATCCAGTGCATGTTTAGTCTCAGCCACTCAGGATACTAGAGCCAGAGCACCAGTGAAATTCAGGTATTCAAGACCAACCTGGGCAACACAGCAAGATTTTTAAAATTAAGACATGGGGCCAGGGATATAGCTTAGCAGTACCGTGCCTGCCTGGCAAGTTCGAGGTCCTAAGTTCAATTCTCAGTACCAAAAATAAATAAATAAAGACACACATAGTTCATAATGTGGAGCATCAATCCTAAGATCTTGTAGGGGCCAGGCTAAATAACACCACATGCTGAGCTACATCTTCAGCCTGTAAATCATGCTTTTGTTTGTGCCTTAACCTAATGGCTTAGTAGATTGTTTGACTTTAGTGCTTTGCATTGATCATCTTTAATGGTAAAACAGTTGTTTTATTCAGTAAAGTAATAGTAATATCATCTTCTTTTTAATCTTAAAGGATTTCTTGCTGTAATTTCCACCATTTTTAAGTGTTTCTTATCTTTGTGACAGGCTGAGTCCTTTAGCTGAATTACTGTGCCAGCAGTTGCCTGATAATTCTATAAATAAACATTCATTGGAGATTAATAAATCAGGAGTTTTCTTTCAAAGAAAGCTTTACTTTGCCTCAGTGACAAAAGCTTAAGTTTGAACTCTATTGTAACAGAGTTCAGTATTTTGTCACTTTGTACATCCTAACTTATGATTGACAAAAATAACAACAAAGTAACTACAGAATTACTTTACACCCCTGTAATCCCAGCACTCAGGAAGCTGAAGTGGGAAGATCATCTGAGTTAGAGGCCAGCCTGGGCTACATAGTGAGTTCAAGCCCAGCCTGAGTTACAAAGTAAAAAATAACTTTATTGAATCTTGGCCTTTCATTACATACCATTTTAACATTAGGTTTGTTGAAATGTCAGTGTGTATAAAGCATTTAGGTTGCATATCAAAGTATCCATGGTTGTCTCAGGAAACTGATTGTTTCAGTTGCATGCTGAGCTAGCTCCTTCTATGTGGATCACCATATTTACTGGAAGGAACAAAAGACAGCATTTCTATTAAGACTTGGTATTTGACAGTACTCTTTCTCAAAGTGAAAGTAAGTCTAAAAAGTCTATTTTGTAACTCTGAAGAAAATAGCCGGCACTAGCTTCCCTGTTGTTTTGATATTGTTCACTGAAATGTGACAACACTGGAAACTGTAACTCCCAGGACTGGCCAAATGGCCAGTGTTTCATGTGACAAATTATGCACAGGCAGAAAATTAAAGTGCAGATAGAGACAGGAATATAGCTCAGTGGCAAAGTGCCTGCCTGGCAGGCACCAAGTTTGATTTCTGGCACAAATAAAAAACAATAAAAAAATTTTTTAATGTACATAAACCAATGAATGTGAAAAACCCATTGATATGGATTCAGATGATCTCTTACTAGAAGCATGTGAAGAAAATTCTCCTTGCTGGGCATGGTGACCCCATGCTTCCAGGAGAATTACTGTGACTTCAAGACCAAACTGGGCTCTATAGTGAGTTCAAGGCCAGCCCAAACTGTACAAGAAGATCCTTTCACAAATAAAATAAAATAAAATAAAATAACAAAGAGATCATCATAACAGATTCACTATATGAGCAGATACGAGACTCCAGCCAGCTATTAAGATTTATGAAAGAAGTATAATCCTGAATTTTCTTTTTAAGAATATAAAGTTAGTCATGAGACCAAAAAGTTTGAGAATCACTAAACCACACTATATATATATTACCTTGCTTATCAGCATCTGTGTTTTAGTTAAACAAGAAATGCTAGTGTTTTTCTTTCATTAGCACTAATGACCATTGTTAATTGGTGTTTCCTAATATAAATGTAGGATTTCTCATCACTATATTGACAAAAAGGAGAAGGAAAGTCACACCAAATTATGCTGTGCTTTTACTTTTCTAGCATGTCTATGTGCCTGACAGAAGGTCTATACCAGCTGGCCTGACTTTACAGTCTGTTAGTCCCCAGAGCCTCCAAGGCAAAACGGTGAGTGTGGTATCGTTATTTACCATATTATGTTTAATTTGATACCCACAAAGGCAAATATCTGATGTGATTTTTAGGTTTGAATTGTTAGAGATGTCTCCCAAACAAAAACCATTACTGCTTTGTGGAAGAGATTTCATATCAGAAAGATTTTGGAAGCATGTCACCCTTTTAGTGTCTTAGTAGTTACCTTTCTGTAAACGTCTGACTGCCTAAATACAAGATTTTATTTTAGAGCTGAGTGTAGTGGCACATGCCTGTACCTCAACACTTGCGGGACTGATGCAGAAGGACCGGACCACCATGAGTTCAAGGCTAGCCTAAATCATACAGCAAGACCCTGACTCAAAAAAAAAAAAAAAAAACAAGCAAAGAATTTTATTTTAAAATGTATTGTGTGACTTAGCTGAGTTTCTTTGATTTGTAATCACTTAATGCTTAAAACAAATTAAACTAATGATGTTATTGGAACAAATCTAGCAAGCAACTATCTGTAAGTCAAACTGTAGAAATACTATCAAGTTTGTCTTGTGGATTTTTATATAAAGTTCTGTAGAGTGAAAATAAATTGATTTCCAAACTTGTACAGAGAAAGAAATGCTGTAAAAATCCTGCATCATGCTGGGTGTGGTGGTGCACACCTGTAATCCCAGCACTTGGGAGGCTGAGCAGAATTGCCAAGAGTTCAGGGCCAGCCCATCTTTAAAAAAAAAAAAAAAATCTCGAGTCCATAAAGAAAATTTACCATTTATCACTTTATTACTATTATATTCAATTGGGATGGAATTTAATACCAGGATACTTCTTTTTTTCAAGTCAAAAAGAAAAGATGACTTCAAAATTTCAGTTTATGACAGCAGCATTCTTGCAAGAGAACTGATTTTATTGTTGACAGTCTCAGTTTTGGGGAACATATGATTTTAGCACCATATAATGCTCATTATTTAAACTTCTCTTCCTGCAGTAATCAAATTCATCTTGTATGTATTTTATAAACATTGTTTTATTTCACCTTTTACATGTTTAGATATAAGAAAATTGTTCTTGGATTTAAGTTACTTGCAATTTTTTTATTAAAGATTATGAATATTGTTGATTAAAGCAAATTTTAACTATTGTAATTTATAAGCATTGGATTATTGACCTGACAAACAGGAGTTAACCATAAAAGTAAATGCACAATATCATGTGATGCTATTTTCTCTTCTGCCTTGCTCCCTCTAGTGGATAATCAGGATACAGTTTATTTACCACCTATTTTTTCTGCAGTCAGATGTGCATCTTTTTATTTGACCTCAAAATTTAAATAAATAGCAAACTTAGTGGTACCTTTTATCCTTTTGAAAGTCTCTTTAACTTCTTGGCTCCATATATAATGAACCAGAGTTTTGAGAGTTCTTCTCTTGGTATCTCTGCCATCTGTAACGCTGAGTCTTAGAGTGTCTGAATCCCGGGTCCACCCCACACTCCTGGCAAGACTCAGGAGTGGGGCCTGACAGTCATGGGACACAGCCACCCCAGAATGAGATCCCAGGATGCTGTTGGCCTCAGAGCAAAGGGGCTCCCTCCACCCCCATTTATGTAGTTTCTTCAGGTCACATGCGGACTAAGCATCTTTCAAATATTTCAAATAAAAGACTATTGTATTACCTCTATAGATAGCAAATTTCATGTAAGGAATTAAATAGTTGCCATAGTTTATTTTTACTGACACTTCCTGTCTGAAGATAATAATTTTTAATATGACTTCTAATAACAGTGAAAGTAACTTAAAGAACTGTATAGAAAACAAAGAACAGCAGCAACTGAACAGAAGATTGCTGGATGTAAGCATAGCAAAAAATAGGCTCTGGAAGTTTGTAACCTGGAATGTTAAGGAGTAGATGGTAGCTCTACAATCAGATTTCAATCACAACAAAGCTTAGAAAATCATCAAGTAATGCTTTACAGGCTGTAAGACTGTCCGTGTGCATACTTTACTGCATTTCTAACAAGCAAAAATATATCAGATGCCCTCTTATCCACTGTTGAAAATTTCTTCTCCTTAGGGATCATAAGAACTAATCAGGAATCAAAAAGCTCTCTGCTTTTCCCAGAATGTGGAAGGAGGGTTATACACCCCTAGAATCTCTTTTTTCTTACAAAATAAAATTGCTATTTTGATCATCAAAACGCTGTGAAAGCATGGATGGTGAAATTACAAAATATAAGTGGGAAGTAACTGTTAGGCCCTGGTACTGAGTTTAATAATGTGAAAATATTCTAGTTGTACGTGAATTTTAATTCTTTTTATTTGCCCTCTGTTGTCTAAAATAGTGTTGGATATGCAGGTATTATTGTTACTAGAAACGTCTTAAATATAATTTTTAAACGTCTTGATAAAACACCTTTTATAATAATCTTACTAGCTTATATGTGTAAACTTTTATGGTGGCGTTATGATTTTTATACTTAACATTTGAGTAATCTTTCATGCATTCTGAGAAAATGCCTTAATATGCTGGTTTTTTGCTGTAAAGTAACACTGTTCCTTCTATTTCTCTAGATATCTATGATTTATGTAGGACCTATCATCATAGTGTCTAGGCACTATGTTTGATGTCAACCATAAGAGGAAACTTGCCAAGAAATCTTGGTTTAATATCTGTCACTTAAGACAACAATTAATCTGTTTTCCACTGTTTGGATTCTTAAATTGTACTCCTTCAGCCAGAGGAGCTTACGCTGCTGCTAATAAAGCTGAGACGGCAGCAGGCCGAACTGAGTAGTATCCGGGAGCATACGTTAGCACAGCTCATGCAGCTCAAACTTGAGGCCCACAGCCCAAAGGTCAGCTATGAAGACTTTTGTCTTTGTCACCGTCATTGTCATTTATTTCCAGCCACTCATCAATCTGTGTAATCAGTGCCGTCCGTGTACCATCACTGTAATGACATTACAGTCTCCTATTGACCCTTTGAGAATGCAACTTGTATATTACTGGAAAAAAATACACCCAGGATGTGTTTTTTTTGTCTTCCACTCAACCAATCAACTTTTGGTGTTGAGTGAAGAAGTCCACACTGATTTCAAACTAGTGTTACTAAGTTAATACTGTGACTGCCACATCTGCTAGAACAGATATGGAACAGTTTCTAATAAAGTAATGTTAACATTCATTCATAATACTGCCTTGTAAATGTCAGAAGTTACTTTGAAGATAAATCTTTTGTTCTTGAAGAAAAATGAACAAATACAAACATTTCTCAAAGGGTGTAATAGCCTCTGGTCATATGAGAAACATCCTGAGAGAAGGGCTGTCTCACAGAAAGCAAGTAGCGTGGAGCGCTCCTAACATTCTCTCTGCTAAGGCCACTGGGATTTTCTTAGTGGGTCCATCTACCTGTCTACTTAATTTCTTACAGAACTAAGTATACTTTCATCACACTTTGCTTGTCATCCAAACCACTTACAGGGAAGCATGTATGTGAAAGTTGCTGTGTACCGTGATACGACACATTGTAAGCTGTTTGTCTTATTTCAAAATTGACCTTTTTATGAATTCTGCACCCTATTTCTCTGTCCTTTTTCCTTGATTGGTGCCTACTAGAATGAAATTCTTTCACATCATCTTCAAAGGAACACCATATATTTGGATCACCAGGTGGGAGTCGTAGAATTTTCTTAACTCTAATACTTAAAGCTCTTCTCAACTATAGCATAGGTTTTTGGGCTACTAAGATACTTCAGTCACTTTAATTAGTAGCATACCTTCTACAAGTGGCAGAATAAGAAACCCCCAAACAGTGAACAGGGAGACAGGACAGTGGTGGCAGTCAATGGGGAATCTAAGTGCTGAGGGTCTTGGTTCTCTGCACTTTCTCCTCCTCACCCCACAGAGTTTGCAAGTGCCTGCTAGTTGAGGCTGTTGTCACACTGCTGTCACACTGGTGTCCTGTGTGAAGGTGCAGATGTGAGCTGGACTTGTCTTGGCCAGCGGGAGGGAGCAGTGTGCTGTGAAGCACGGAGGAGAGGCATCTCTAGGTACCTGTCCTTGTTCCCTGTTTGCTGTCCCCACCTTGGCTCTGCCCCATAGTGGCCCTCGTGGTGGCTGCAGGGCAGCTGTGTGGGGGATGTTCCCACTCCAAAGTGGCAGTGAGCAGGTACCGACATGCCTAGGTTTTAGTCTTTGTGAATAGTCTATTAATATTTAATGGAAATTCTTTGTTATTAAATGTAATTTCTTTTGCTAATGCTTTGTTCATGTAAGTTAAGCTAAAACTTATTGTAGGTTGTTTTAAGATGCTCACCCTTGAATAAAGGGATTAGTATGGAAAATGCTATAAAAAATGATTGTTTGCCTTTTTGGAAGCAAAATAGTAATGTACAGCTTTATAGATTAGTTCTTTATAGATTAGTTTATAGAGGGCTTTTGCACCAAGTAATCCTTGAAATACATTAAATCAGCTGGATGTGGTAGCAAAAGAGTAATCCCAGCTACTCAAGTGGCTGAAGCAGGATAACTACAAGTTCAAAGCCATCCTGGGCAACTTAATGATACCCTCTCTTCAAAAAAAAAGAAGTGGCCCTGGATATAGCTCAGCATTCCCTGGGTTCAATTCCCAGTAACTTAAAAAAAAAAAAAAGAGGGAATAGTAAATCTTTCTCAATTTGCAGTAAAATGTTTTTATCGTGATTTTGCCCTTTGGAGTGCGGGATGTTTACATTCCGCACATCCCAGATTCGGTCTTGGGATGGATACTGTTAAAACTTATCCATTATATAATACTTACTTTAAAGCAGGCTAATAGAGACAAGTTATATAATTAACAGGAAAATACATCTTCCTTCAAAATTCTAGAAATTTTCTTGGATACAAGAAAATAATCTTTCTTTAAAATTTCTTCATATTTAAAGCTAGAGATAAAGATATTCTATTAAAAAACAGTTAGAATATTACAAAAATAACATGTAAAAAACATGAGGCTAGCCTGGCAAGTACAAGGCACTGGTTTCAATTCCTGGTACCAAAAAAAAAATTAAAAAGTAAGAATACAGGTGTGAACCTGAAGTTACCAGAGACCTCTGGAAATGACCTGTGAGTTTGCTATACATAATTTATTACTAACTACAGTGAAATCACCAGTGTGGTTACAGACCTTGATGGACAGGTAAACATTTTGGACCCGGTACCCTTGGCTAAGAAGATATTCCTCCTGGCCCCTCCAGGTGAGGCTGCTTCTGCCCTGTGCCTGTCTGACCCTGATCCCACAAGTGCACCATGCTGGTGTCACAGCGCTGCTGTTCTCTGCTCATTTCACGCGTCAGTTAGGCCTTCTAGTGATTCACTCTTATGCCACATTACATGCTGAAGCAGCTACAGCATTTCAGCTTCAAAATTTTATGACAGTGAAAATGATTACAAAATTTGGTAGTTTGCATGATATTTAGCATTGAAATAAGGCTGTTTGTGGGTGCAAAAACTGGGTGTTTTTAGATAAATAGTGTAATACATGAAAACACAGAAGAAACCTTGCCCAGAAACTAAGATATGTCTTAACTATATATAACCTTAAGGTTACTTAAAGAAAATCCCTCTCTTTTTAAGATTTATTTACTTTTCAGTCCTGGTGATTGAACCCAGGGCCTTCCCACCAAACTAAACTACCTCCCTAGGCTCTCAACAACTTCATGAGCTCGGTTCTAATTTGTGACCCTCCTGCCTCAGCCTTCCAGGGTGCTGGGATTACAGGCATAAAAAAAATCTCTTTACATAGAATTTCTCTCTAAATATTTATAGCTTCTGATAATTGCATTTAATAGAAATAAAATTATTAATTTTTAACTGTACTTTTTTACACTAGTAACCATGTTCTTAAATTATGTAAAAATAATTCTTCATAATTTTGACATTTCATGGAATATTTGATTAAGCTCAGACATTTCCAGCTTTTAGTCTTGTTACTGCCAAAAATCTATTTTAGATTATCAGGTCTGTTGGTTTTTTAGGCATTATTGGTTGCCTGGATTTATAAATTGGTTCATCAATTTTATATAACCTCAAAGTAGAAAGTAGATTCTAAAATCTAAGAGAGGAAAAGGCTCTGGTCATATTTTATACTATATGTCACACAAAGTAAACACGCACTAATGAAGTCTTATTTTCAGCACTTACTCTCCTTGCCCCAATATTAGAATAATGTAAGACAGTAGAACACAACCTTCTCTCTACCCCGTGTCAGACACCCAAGTCTTCCAAAGAAAGACTTTGATTGATGTGCGTTCTATTAGCCCTTGTCACTAGTATGAGAAATAGAACCAAAAGGTAGTCTCTCGGTTGTTTCAGAAGTAAATTCACTCACAGCAAATAATGAAAATGCCTGATTGGAAATTGTAATCCACTACATATTAAATACTCAGTACACAAAGCTTGATATATAGTAAAGTGGCCAGAGATTTAGCTCAGTGGCGTAAGCGCCTGCCTGGCAAGTGTGAGGTTGTGAGTTCAATCCCCAGTACAAAACAAAGAAAGAAAGAAAGAAAGAAAGAAAGAAAGAAAGAAAGAAAGAAAGAAAGAAAGAAAGAAGAAAAAAGAAAGAAAAGGAAATACAGTAAAGGGATTTCTCAGCACCAGCACTTATAGAGACAAATCATGTATTGCAGTGGTTTAAACATAATAGCTCTACTAATTGTATAGTAGAATTTGTTTTAAAACACTTAGTAAACTGTCCCAAGACTATATTTATTAAAGCTAACCCAGGTTTGTCACTTTTGTGAATTTTAAGATCATACAACCCCAGGTAGATCTTGTTGAGTATCCAGGAAGCTGTGTATTTCATGTACCTCATGCAGGTTCTGTGTACAAGATAAGTTCATACAAAATATATCAGTAACTTGTTTTCTCTCATTTCCCTGAGTTGTCACTGAGTATGAGAGAAAGTTTTGGTTATGGATAATAAGCTTGCCAGCTTCATCCTAAGATACATCTGCTGAATGAATTTAATGTTTATTAGCTTTTCCATGCCTATTCCTCTGCCTACCAAAATATAAAATGTGGCATAACTCTGTATTTGCCAGGAAGTGGCAGGTTTTCAGATGTCTCCTAACCTGAACAGTGAAGGGTCCTGCTGCTGTTCTTTGAAAGTGCCATCTTGCTGTAAAAAAGGTAAAGAGAAAATCTTGAAAACCTTTCTCTTCTCAGAACAGAGCAAAGAATTTGGGTTTAGAACTACGTGACCCTGCTGAGCAAGCATTTTAGGATTAGGAATTCTGAAAGGTTCCAGAAAGCCAAATGTAAGGCATTTGCTTGAAACAGGAATAATAGGTTTCCATAGGCACTTATTGTAGCCAGACCATCTGATGATACTCAGTTATAAGACTCAGAAAGGACGTAAAATTATTTTGGCTCCTGTAATCTCTTGGTTAAGGGATTTTAATAGCACCCCTGGTGGTTAGAGTCTCAAACCACACCATAAAAGGCGCTGTTTGAAGACCAGAGCTGTATCATACACCCTAGCCACATTGAGGAAAATGTCTCTAGCAAAAAAAAAAATGTGTTTAGAATGCCAGCCCTGATTAGGAATGTGTGTGTTTTCAGCAGAGACTTCAAGCTTCTCAGTGCTGGCATTTGTTAAGCTTTCCCCCAATTCCTAGCTCTTGGCATCTATAACATGGACCTCTTTAGGACTGGTTGGGTTAAGCAAAGGAATGAAATTGGAATTTTGGATATCAGATTGGGTGCTAAACAGAAGAGCTAGACTGTTCTTCATGGGTAAAGAGCTAGAGCTTTTTGTGATTAGTCAGGAAGGGATATAATTAGATTGAAGACATTATGCCTGCTGTGATGGCACACACTTACAATTCCAGAACTCAGGAGACTGAGGCAAAGTCATTACCGAGAATTCAGAGCCACCCTGAGCTACACAGTGAGACCATGTCTCCAAAAAAATTAAAGTTTAAAAAAAGACATCTTCCTGTCCCTCTGTTTTTCTCTTCATCATATTCTTTGCATTTATTTCCTTCTTTCTTCTCTTTTCCTTCTCGCTTTGCTCGTTAGTGGTTGGAGAGCAGTTATGAGGGACTTAGGGTGATGTCCTTTTTCTTTTCCCCTAAAAGCTCTCTACTAGCTTTCCAGGGAGGCAGTGATAGCAGAAGGTGCAGTGCTAGGAGCTGCGACTATGGAGTAGGCAGAGAAGCAGAGAGTCCTGAAACTGAGCTGTGCTTCACAAGCCTTTGGTAAGTGTGCTGCCCCCTAGTGAGTAAACCGCGCACACACACACACACACACACACACACACACACACACACACAACCAGCCACCCAACTGCATATAGATCAACACACACACACCCATTAGGCTGTGCAGCACAGCACCACTGCAGTGAGCAGCCTTGGACAGCAGGTGGCTACTGGCCAGCTTCAGGAAACGCAGCAAGTTTCCCCTGACAGCAGTTCGCAGTGGTATAATTCAAACAACCCAGCTCCAGCATACCTATGGGTTCTTTGTTGCACAAAACCAAGGTTTTTATGAGCCATTAGCTAAATCCTTTTGTCATATTTTAGTGTACATTCTCTAAACAGGATAATCTTATGCTTTTGGAGAGGGTAAGGAAATCATTTTTAATGCTATTCCTGACACATCTTGAATAAGCTCAACTTTAATTTTCAAATGTTTTATGTAGTATTTTATTTTTATGGGGCAATTCTTTTTACAAACAGCAGTACTGTATGAACTATATACTAAAAGTCCTAGTGACTTTTGAATGAAGTCAGCTATTCTGACCTGGGATCCTGGGAACTTTTCCTCACTGTCGTTTCAAGACAGTGGGGGAAAAAATCTATATAGACAGGAATGCTGACCACTTTCAAACATACTTATGCCAAGGAAAATGCAAAAAAGGAACTATTAACTGGTCTTAAGTAATTGGTACTGAAACTGTTCAAGTTTTGTTCTTTGTGTTCATGAAGGACAGCTTCCCTGCAAGGAATAAATGCCAACAGGTGATTGAAAAGATTCTTGATGGCATTCATTGTTCCTGTCAGTTCAGCAGCTTCATTCTTTTGAGCTGTTAAGCAAGATCCCATTTCCTCAAATATTTTAAGGAGTCCTGGAGCTTCTTTTTTTAGGGATGATTGAGAAGTAGAAGAGGTTGTGTTGTTTTGTTTTGTTTTGTTTTGTTTTGTTTTGTTTTGTTTTGTTTTGTTTTGTTTTGTTACCAGGGATCGAATTCATGATCTTGCACTTGCTGGAAAGGTGCTGTGCTGCTGAGCTATATTACTGGTCCCAAGAGATCATGGTTCTTACGGATATAGAATAGACATTTGGAGGGGGAAAAAAAAGGAAACTAAAAAATTGAAAGTGTTACTTAATACTACCCCAAACTGGTTACATGGTGCAGAATATTTATATTTTCTCATGCCTGACTTAAGAATGGCCGTATACCTCAGTCCCTCACACCTATAACTCCTTTTTATCTTTTTATCTTTCCTTTCCTCCCATATTTGAACACAAGCCAGGTGTGGGGCCCAGAACTGAGACCCAATAAATTCTTGAACAGTATACACCATCATACTGACCACTCTAAGAAGACTACTGGCCATGGGATAGAGTCCAATCTAGAGTGTAGAATGTAATGTGTAGCAGTATTCAGATTTCTTAAATTGGCCCATCCACTATTTATATTACAACTGTTCTCCAGTTTCTTACCAGTAATTAATCTGTCCCTTTTTGCTGATTATTGTCAGCCGCTACAACCAGAATCAAGGCAGTTCCCTGTTTCTTGGTGTTCTGTCAAAGGAGAATTCTTCTGTTCCTCATGTGATTACTTGTCCCTGGGTTGCTGTTCATCTCTACCCCACCCTGGGTTTCTCCTGGCTGGCGGAGCCTGTGGCATGTGCTCCCTTGGCGTGGGCTTTCCTGCAAGACAGGTAGGAGAGGAAGGTGAGCAGGGAGCAAGTGTCATAGGTGAGCTGATGAGCAGAAATCCTGGAAGTACCCACAGGAATCACAAAGGAGGAGGCGCAGATATCGTGCCCATCCTTCAGTGGTTGGGGTGGTCCAGGAGGCCCACTCTACGCTTGGAGTTTCTTGATGCTCGTGTAGTTCATTGCACCTGCCCATTGCCATACAGTGTCTCCAGCTCAACCATAGCTGAAATAGAATTTAAGTGAATGGACGTGGCCAGGTAACCAAAGTGCCTCTCTCTGCAGGTAAAGTTATATATTTGTAGTTACATTTGGAGATTTTCATTTGGAAATTCACCTTCACCACATCTTCAGCATGTCCAGATTAAGCTTATCATCTTTGTCCCCATTTCCTGGCCAAAAAACCAAAAGGCATGAGTGTTCAGTATATTAGTCACTGTTAATGTCATTTGTTTCAAAGCAAAAGTTAACAGTTCACTAGAGCCAGGCATGGTAACCCACACCTGGAATCCCAGCACTCAGGAGGGAGGATGAAGCAGGAGGATGCTATGAGTTCAAGGCCAGCCTGAAGTGCATAATGAGACCCTGTATCAAACAGACCAAGACCAACACCTTTTCATGATTAAAAACTCTACAGAAACTTGAAATGGACAGTATATACCTCAGTCTCATACAGGCCATCTATGACAAATCAACAGCTAACATTATACTAAATGGACAAAAACTGAAAGCCTTCACTCTAAAACCAGAAACAAGACAAGGATGTCTACTATCACCACTCCTATTCAATATAGTTCTGGAAATAATTCACCAGAGCAATCAGACAAGAGGAGAAATGAAATAAAACACATAAAAATAGGAAAAGATATTAAATTATCATTATTTGCAAATGACATGATACTCTACATAGAAGACCCCAAAAACTCCATTAAAAGACTAGTAGAGGTAATAAACAAATTCAGCAGCATAGCTGGATACAAAGTCAACACTGAAAAATCAATAGTATTTCTGTACACAAACAAAAAACTTAATGAGAGAAATTATGAAATACTACCTTTCACAATAGCATCTAAAAAAAAATGAAATACTTAGGAATCAACCTAACCAAGAATATAAAAGACCTATATGCTGAAAATTATACTACTCTAAAAAAGATTAAAGAGGATATTAGAAAATGCTCTTGGTTAGGAAGAACCAACATTGTGAAAATGGCCATACTCCCAAAATTGTTATACAGATTTAATGCAATCCCAATCAAAATACCATTAACATACCTCACATCTAGAGAAAATATACCTAAAATTCATATGGAAACAGAAGAAACCTAGGATAGCAAAGACGATTCTGGGCAACAAAGACAAGACAGGAGGCATCTCAATTCCTGACTTGAAACTGTACTACAAAGCCATAGTAATAAAATCAGCATCGTACTGGCAAAGAAATAGACCTGAGGATCAATGGAACAGATAAGAAGATGCAAACACTACTACAAAGACACTCAGCTACCTTATATTTGACAAAGGGGCTAAACATGTTCACTGGAAAAAAGATAGCCTCTTTAATAAATGGTTTTGGAAAAGTTGGCTTTCCACATGCTGAAGACTGAAACTAGACCCACGCCTATCGCCATACACTAAACTAAAATCAAAATGGATCAAGGATCTAAATATTAAAACAGAAACACTAAATCTACTGGAAGAAAAAGTAGGTTAAAAATCTTGGAGACTTAGGGAAAGGGAGAGAATTCATGAATAAAACGCAAACTACCTGGAAAACACTTCAAAGAATCAACAACTGGGATCTCATATCACTAAAAAGTTTTTGCACTTCAAAAGAAATCACCAACAAAGTGAAAAGAAAACCCACAGAATGGGAAAGAATGTTAGCCAACAGTCCCTCAGACAAAGGACTTATATCCAGAACATATAAAGAACTGAAAAACGTCAAGCCCCCCAAATTCAAAGACCCTCTCCAAAACAAACAAACAAACCATCCATTAGAACTATAGTGCAAGACATTTAGAGAGCAGTTGGGCTGAAAAGCTGGGAGCTTTTCAGTGGCATTTGTCTGTAGCCCCAAGCAGGAGGACACTTGTGTCTAGGAGTTCAGGACCAACCTGGGAAACACAGAGACCTTGTCTCAAAAAAAAGAGATTTGCTAAAAATGGAAAAATCATGAAATTCTCCAGAACTGTTTGAACAGACACACCTGAGGACATGTTTCCATCCTCCTCTACTGGGAAAATACAGGCCACAGGAGCACCAGGTACTCTAAGCCCCTCCTTATCATTCAGTCCCCAACCTTGGCAGTGCTGCTCCCAGAATCTTTGCATATGCATAGCAGCTCTCTGGTGTTGTCAGCAGCTTGCATGAGTCCTTCTTCTATGATAATGGAAATTAAAACCTAGGCATTCAGCAAGAATTTACAGGAAAAAGCTTTAACACATTCCCACCAGCTTGAACTATCGTCAGGCAGCGGGAACATGTTAATTTGGAGTGAAAAGAGAGTGTAGCTCTAACAAAGGGAAGTAAGAAAAGATAGGAAAATGGCTTCAGTTTGAGGAACTGAGGGCTTGCTGATCTGAAGAGGCTGCTTAGACTGGTCCATTCACAAAAGAAGGGAAGCAGGTCGTGGGGAGCCCAAGATGAGCCGGGCTTTGGGCAGTCCAGCCTTGTGAGCAGCTGGTCTCCTGGGCAGTCTCAGCCAGGTGAGACTGCTGGAGTCTGCAACTTGGATTCCTGTCAATGGAGACCAGGGTGTAGCTGAATTCCTGTAAATCTCTTACCATGATATCCGCAGTCTTGTGAGGGATGAGATAGGCTAGGTAAATAGCATTTTTTTGTCAGCCTTTAGACAGACACTCCCTGAATGACTCTGCTTTACCAGGCTGAGAAGGACTGGACCCACCCAGACTCACAGAATGAAGGTCAAGCTTTGTTTTGATCTTAGTTACCCATTGGGCATCTGTAGATCAAAGTGAAGAGTCAGAGTTTTTAGCTCACGCATGCAGGCATGTACACACACACACACACACTTTTAAATTCTGTGTGCCTCAGAAAAAAATATACATCATACTCTTAATGAGTAATGCTGTCTCTTTTTTTCACTTTAACCCCTCAGCCAAATGCCAGCCCAGTTGGTAAACTTCTTCCTTCCCCATAAACCATATTTTCTCCTGCCAGTGACTCAGATTATTCAGTACTTGAAAAGCTCTCATCTGCCCTGGGTGCCTCCATGGTCCCTGTCCTCAGTGCGTGAGGCTCACCATGCAGCTCACGAGGCCCTGTCTGGAGGCTTCCCCTTCTCCCAGTTGGATGAAATGTCTGGCCCCAGATCACAAAGCAAGGATAAAAACATAGTATTTGTTAATGATTTTTTCTTTCTTTTTTTTATAAGCATATTTTGACTTCCTTCAAAATTAATGAGAGTTGTTCTGAGTTTTGGGCTGCCGTGCTTTGTTAACTGAGGAATATTGGTTTCTGGCTATGACTATAGGAAGACATGAAAGTAAAAGCAAAATTTTCCCTCTCCTAAAATGTGTAATACTTATGCCATTCCACTTGATGTTTACAGAAACAAGTGTTTCTGTAGCTCTATTACACTATATTTTGCTTCTGTCTTAATTTTTTTTTTCTTCAGATAGTTTTATTCTGCAAAGATTTATGCAAGGTAGAAGATAGTGCTTACAAAGTAGAATTCTTAAATGATCTTCAAAACCCAGGAGGGAAATAGGGTTATGCATAAATGCCAAAAACATTCATAGGATTGACCTAAGGTGGCATTACGTAGTTAAAGCATAACTAAATAAATCTCTGACTTGATGATAGGAATTCAGCTATTTGGTGCCATTTCTTACTCTCTAAGAACACATTTGCTAATGATAAAATCCAGATCTTTGTATCTGCAAAATAATTTTGATTTGAAGTTCAAAAATGTACTTTAGATTTATGCAAGGCAAAAACAAAAACATTTTGAATAAAAGATATGTAAGATTTTCACTTTGAGAATGTTTAGTCTCTTAAGAATGGTAGATTGTTAGCTATATTAAAATAGTTGCAAGGGAAAAAATATGACTATTTCAAGCACTGAGTTCACGATAAAGCATTTGGGTTCTTTTAATATTTCTTCCTACCTGTGGATGTTAAGAATAAACCTGGCAATAGCATCAGGTATTATATTACTTGAAGTTAATAGGGCCATTAGAAAAGGAAAACAGATTAACCCACTGAAGTAAAAATCAGATCTATAAAATGTTTCTAGCAGCATGCCAACTTCAAGTAAACTATCTAGAAAAACATGAGCCCAAACCTTCAGAATTTCCTTCACAATATACCACGGTTATATCATAGGGGAAAGAATACATTGTCTCTATCTTTTAAAGCATCATTGATTCTTCTAAATATATAGTGGCAATAATATTTTTCAAATGTTTTGCTTTCAGGAAAAACACAGGAGCATGGACAATTTATTCAGATTACTTTAAAATTTCCAAAATAATCTTAGTACTGTGTTATAAAGAGACTTAGTACTCAGTTATAAGAGACTTATTTACATTTTTCTATTACAGAAGTCACTTCAGATTTCTCTGCCTCCTGTTAAACAAAGAATGGTTTCAATAGGTAGTCATACCCTTCAATTTCAGATCCTTGGACTTTCAGATGTGCCCAGGGAGAGAGCCAGAAGCTCAGACATTGTTATCTAAAAGACCTGTTTCTAAAGGCATTCCCCAAGCCTCACCCTGGGCATGTCAAATTCTTTAGCTCTTTAGTTTTGTCACACATTTTAAAAGTATATTTATCCAGACACAGGAGGACATTCTTGAGAAATGGAGTCTCAGTGATTGGGGCATGTTTTCTTTTTCCTATTGTTAAGGCAGATTCCTAACTTTAAAAACAGCTTTTCGTAAGAAGTCATTAAGGGAAATTCTGTTTTCCATTTAAAGAAAAGGACAGCACAGAAATGGTCTTCTCATTAGTTATCAGTAAAGGACAAAAACCCAGTGGGGTACACAGAAACCTGCCAGAGATGCCTTCTCAGGAACACAAGGAAGCTGTTAGCATAGAATTCTAACATGACAGAGCTGAGCAGATGTTTCCCCTTCTGAGAATAAGATCCAGATCAGGGGAAGAGCATGCTTGTTTCACTGGTCTAAAATTTCTAGGCCTGGTGGCCACGCTAGCCATATGTGGCTATTTGAATTACTGTCATTACACTTATGTAAAAGTAACAATTTGTTTTCCCATCATGGTGGCCCCATTTCAAGTGCTGAATAAGCCCTAGCTACAATATTAGAGCACACAGATCCAAGACTTCGCATCCCACAGGAGGTTCTATTGGATAGTCCTGGTCTAGGTTATTAGTTAGTAAACTTGTTAAAGAGCAGCTGAGGGCAGAGTGCAGCTCAGCGAGGAGTACTGGCCAGGCCAACCCAGGCCAACCCAGGGCCCTGGGTGCGGAGTGGTGCGCGTTGAGGCAGACCATCATGCTGACATTGGAGATTAAATACTGGGTGGTTTCTCTTCTGTGAGAAGCCCAAAGTATCATTTAAAGAGCAAAATAAAAGATTAAGACGATAGGAAGCAGAAAGATCGACCTTTTGCAGATGGAGAAGGGTTTGGGAATGGAGGGAGAAAGACAAGGGGAAATAAAGAAAATCAAGATTGGGTACATGTGTATACCTCCTCCCCACTGTGAATGTATTTTATGTATAACACATGTACTAATAAAAAAATCCTTAAAGCCCTGCATGCCCAACACCACAGAAAATAAACTAATGAGCAATCACACCACTACTTAATTACTGCTTATGCTTAAAAGGATTTGGGAGAATTAATCTTTGCCAAGGACAAATTATATGAATGGACTATCTTTGACTTTTTTTACTCACTGCTACTTGCTTTCTTCTCCTTGCTTTACCCACCCCCAGTTGTTCAGGAGCATTTATCTCATGAGTTAAAATAACCTGTTTCTTCTGTATTCTGAGCTGTTCTCATCTCTACAGAGATGGAAACTTTGAAATAGGTATTCAACCATTGCTAGGTTAGAGCAAATGGCAATTGAAAATCAGGCTCCCAACATCCTAGATCGTCCTATGATTCTGCCAAGTCAACTAATACCACTATTAAGAAGATCCAGAGGTTGTTTTCAAATGGGGCTTTAATGGTATTTCTCATGCAAAGACAAGACTATTTAATCTAGTAAACTAGATGTAACACTTAGGTATTTAATTTGAAATGTTTAATCTTGACCAGTTGTGCTCTTATCTTTATTGACATCTAGTACTGATCCACGTGGACCTTGGTAGAGGTTATTTGGACTAATGTCAAGAGAGGGCATGTATTTCTCACCCCTGGTTTGTAGGGATTAACTGGATCTCCAGAAAGGCAAAGGAACTGCACTTTCTTTAGTCATTCTTTCCTCCAGTCCCCACCCACAATTGCTGGAGTCCAAGCCAGGCATGATGGCTCATACCTATATTCCTAGCACTCAGGGAGGCTGAGGCAGGAGGTTGAACTCATCCTGGGCCATTTGTGATTTAGTAAGACTCTTTCTTAAAGTAAGAATAAAATATTTTAAAAGGGTTTGGGGGTATAGCCCAGTGCAGAGGCTCTGGGTTCAATCCCCAGCACCACCATAAAGTAAAATAAAAACAAAAAAAAGAGAAAGAGTCTTGCTGGGGTACAGCCCTGAGTATTTTCTAAATCTCCATTAGTAGTAGCTCTTCTCCCTCCTTCCTCCCCCATCAGATTTGAGAACTACCAAAATACATAACCCTAAAGCAAAGAAAGAAGCCGAGTTTTCTGTAGCACAGGCACTATCTCAGCAGCTCTCCTTTTCCTTGCGTGGCATGTGTGAATTGCACAGCCTGGAGGAAGTGATTGGGAGTCCTTAGTCTGTGGGACCAGACTGGGTCGCTGCTGTTGGTGTCCCTTTGTCCATGGCAATCGAAAGCCATTTGCACCCCCATCTATGGGAATATTCTTTGCAAGCTCCTAACAAGAATATTGCAGTTACCTATAGCCACAGTGAATAAATGTTTTTTGATGATGAAATTTTAAAGTCAAGATACTCACATTAGCCATCAAACTCAGAACTGAGAGAGAAGCTGTCAGATTTTCTATATTTTTTTTCTGAACACTTGGACTTAGAAATTTTGAGTAATATGTTGTTATTAGCAAATACATTGACATTACCTGTGTGTGTGTGTGTGTGTGTGTGTGTGTTGAGGCAGGGTCTCACTATGCTGACCTTAAACTCACAATGTAGTCCAGGCTGACCTCAAACTTGTGGCCAAACTGCCTCAGCCTCCTAGTGCTGGGCTTACAGGTGTGCACCACCATGTCCAGCTATCTAAATATACTTTCAAAGTATTTCCACGTGTATTTTCTTATTTATTGCTGAAGTTAATTATGAAAACTGTGTAATGTGTGAATCATAGATTCTCATATTTTTTATTAAATAATGTGCCTTTTATGGTAATTTGATAATTTAGCAATTAACTGAAACCTAAACATATTACCTGCTATGTTAAAGGATTTAATCAGGAAGCAAATCCTTGAACTCATTTTCAAGTAAATTATTAAACATAGTTTATGAAAAAAAAAACATAGTTTATGTACTAATTAGTTTTTGTTTTACCCTGATTCCTTAAAACAAAATATCTAGACTATTATAATGATTTCTGCAATTATTGTATTCAAACCAGAAGAGAATTATTGGGTGTGTTTTTTTTTTTTTCCAACTTTGAGAGAAAATTCCAAGTTATCCATGGAGCGCTGCATGTTTTTTTTTAGGTCATACTTTTCTCCATTAATTCAGAAGCTATGATAAAGTCCATAGAGCAAAAGCCAGTTAGAATGTGCTACAAGAACTAGTCACTTTCTACATATTAAAATGCTTATAGACTGTTTCAGAGGCAAGTAAAAGGAACCAGTAGTCTTTAGTCTTTCTAGGATTCCTTTGGAAATAAGCAAATTTAATGTTTCTAATTCAGTAAAGCTGGCAGGAGTGAAGGTGCCCCTCACATAAGTACCAGTATTTAGCAGGGTGCCAAAGCCCCAATGTGGGATCTGATGAGTGTGTTTGGTTGACTGTCTCTGTGGAGTGCCACGGAAGTGGATTTAAGGTGCTTGCTGCGCTGATCCTCCTTACACCCCACTCCCTGGTCATCCAGAGGTCCCTGTGACATCAGTGTGGATGGAGCCTGAGAGAATTCTGAAATGACTCCCCTGCCTTCTCTTTTCTGTAGAGAGCCTTAGCTGATCTCTGGCATCAGTAAAATGGGAGATTGTGAATTAAGATTATTCACTGTTACCAGATTATGTTTGTCCAACTTTGAGACCCTGAGACTATCCTGGTTATTTCTGCCAAAGGAATCTTGAGATCACATTGTTGGTTTAATGGTTAATGTCTACATCAGATGTTCCCAAGGTACACATTAGAATTTTCTGGGACTCAAAATACCTGCAGTCTTTTAAATCTCCACAAGTGACTACAGTGTGGGTTAAGAATCATTGTCTAAATAAACTTGGATTTGAAACATCTAAGAATAAGAAAGGAGAGCCGAGAATTTAGCTCAGTGGCTTAAGCGCCTGCCTGGCAAGTGCAAGGTTGTGAGTTCGATCCCCAGTGCCCCCCCCCCAAAAAAAAGAAAGGAGAGAACTAGCTATTCCAAGATAGTTATGTGTATTTACAAATGCCTTGGGTAGTATGCTTTTTTTAAATTAGCTAACATTTCTTCCAGTAAAATAGTGATGTAGACACAGAACAGAGGTAGTTAGAACACAGAATAGATCAGACCCCTAAAATGGAAGCTTGCTGTAGCAGAGGACTGCAGTCAGTATCTTCTGCCTGAACCCTCAGCCTTGAGCATGATATGAAAACATGAATCTATAATGAAATTTTCAGAGTATTTGTCTCACCAGGAGAGATATTCGCCAAAGAATGCGGTTATACCATTAATTTAGTTTATCTCTTACTCATATTTTTGGTTTGGAGTTTCAGTTTTTTTGTTGTCATTTTTTGGTTTTATGTTTGTTGGTTTTGTTGTGTTTTTCAGGCTGGTCTTGAATTTGCAGCAGCCCTACTGCCTCAGCCTCTTGAGTGCTAGGGTTATAGGTGTGCATCACCATACCCAGCTAGGATTTTGTTTTTTGAGATTGGTCTTCATTTTCGCAGGGATCCTCAGCCTCTCTAGTGCTGGAATTACAGTGTGTATCACCCCCCAGCTTTACATTATTTTCGTCCTTGACTCTTTTATAACTTTATTAGGAAAGCAATATCAGCTCAACATAGAAAATCCAGAAAAAGAGAAGTATAGAGAAAGAAAAATACAAATCTCTTGCAGTGCCACAATTCAAACTAAATGCTACTAACAGCTTTCATTTCCTTTTTTAACTACTTTGTCAGCTTCAAGTTTCCTTCTAACTTTAATACTAGAAAATTTAACATATTTGAAATTTTTCATAATGAAAAGTAATCAACTGCAGCATGCAGCAATCTTTGAGACACTCTACAGTTTTTACAGTTTAAATGTTATTTTTACTTTTCATTTTTCTATACTGAATCAGTTTCTTCTGGTGTAATGATTTTTTAGTATGTAAGCTAAACAGAGACATTTTGAAATCACAATTATGATGTTCTTGTATATACATTATATGCATATTCAACCCCTTCAAAGTATTCCACTAACCGTGTGAGCCATGTTAACCAGCTAAGCTGCTGCATAGACTAGCTCAGTCCACACATTCCCAAGGCATGGCGGACAGTTTCAGATTGACCGTGACCCCTTCCATTTGAATAGCTTGGGGTCTCCTGTGTGTCTTAGACTTTCATGTATACAGCACCATCTCTCACACACATGCGTATATGCACAATCTCCAAATCAGGTAATAGCAATTAAAGGAGAAATCATTTTGATAATTATATTAAAAATGGATAACGATTTAAGACCTTATGTTAAGTGTGTCAATGCAAGAAAATAAACCAAGCAAAATGCAGCTATACTCTATTCTAAGATTAGTATTTCATTGTGATAAAATGAAATAAAGAAGACATAAAGGGCAGTCTGTAATAAAAATTTTTTCTCCCAAAGAAAAATTTGTTCTGTAATTATCTAAGTTCTTGTTCTAGCATTTCAGAAGCTTTATTCTGCACTGCAAAGTAATGTCCCTGATTTATATAAACCCCTCAGTTCCTTATTGAATGACACTGGGCAAGAGTGAAGAATTTTTAGTTTATTTGATGTGTGATTCCAGATATCTTAAAATTTACTTCACTAATGAGTTGAATAGGTAAATTTAATCAGTAGTTGCTGAAATCCAGCTAGTGTTTATTGAGAAAAAACAAAGAGACTGGTGATAAATAGGACATGAGGGAACATTCTCTCTCTCTCGGTTGTACCAGTGATTACAAGCATATTCAGTTAAAATTTGAATATATTCTTCAGTGAAGTCAACTTTTTAAAAAATACCAAAAAGGAGTTATACATACATACATTTAAAAATAATGATTCAGCATCAACAAAACTGTTCATTGAGACACTATTAAAATGTACATCTTTTGTGCTGGAGATGGAGCTCAGCGGGACAAGCACCTGCCTGGCAAGTACAAGGTCCTCAGTTGGATCGTCCAAAAACAAAACAAAACCAAAAAAAGTACATGTTTTGTTGTAGATTCAACCTATCACAGAGGTTTCTAATTTGACAACCCGATTTTATTGAATAACATTGTCTAGAACTAGAATTTTCAAGATTTAATTTTTCTTATATGATGCTGTTTGTTAAGATTAGAAACTTACTACAAAGGAAGCTAAATTAGTAAGGCTGCATTTGTCAGCCATGATGGAAATGCTTATTTTATCTAAGATGAAAATTAGATAAACCAAAATGCCACAAAATACAGTACAATTGTAAAAACCAGAACTTTCTGCTTATAAATGTTAACAATTTTCTTGACTAAAATTTCTCTAATCACATTCACTGTATTTTGAATGGCTTCTCTCTTATGTACAGAGCCTGCTCAAATTAATACTACTACTTCGAGGCAGTAATAAAGTATAACATAGCTGGAAATGTGAAACATGGTGTCAGCTTACTTTTTAGGACCTAAAGAGATTTACTAAGTCTTTACTGAATAAGTTTTCATTTATATGTCCTTGGATAATTTTGTATATGGTATTAAACTGTAAGAAATCCAACACAGTATATGTGTCCATCAATATTAGTTTTAATGAAATGTTGATTATCTAGGTGACAGATTATGTTGAATATTATAAAAATTTCAATATCTGTAAAGAATTTTTTCTGATTAATGAAGAACCAAATATCTTTTCAGCTTTATATTGAATCAAATTAAATGATGCCATTTTTCTTCAAGTTCATAAGTCATCACTCTTTAGATTGTCCTTTGAATTATGATACTTTATCATCATAACATATGTAACAGTATTCATTAATTGACTGTATTGGTTATAAAGTGAAACCTACTTGCAGCAATGTTGCCATAAGCTTTTATTTAGTCTTGAAAGTATTTAAGACTTGTTTGCATTTGTTTATAAAAGTTAAATCTGTGCAACCATGGGATAAAATATAAACAACTGCAGTATTAGGAAGGTATTAAAGTAGAGGATATATTTACAGTGTCGTCTTTCAAATCTAGCTATGCTGTAAACTGATGTTTGCTGTATGCTCCTCCTGATTTGAAATAGATGAAAGAAAATGAACCTATTATCACCATGGTTCACACAATGATTGAGAACTCGGCGCTAAGACCACAACTGTACCAGCAAGTAAGGTCTTGGACAGTGAATGATACTGCTTTCTCATCTGCAAAATCCCTCAGTGACAGTTTTGGTTTCTCCTCCAATTTACCCATAACATCAGTGTTTTTCTTCTTTTCTTTGTTGTTTATGTTTATTTGGGAATCCACACTTCATCCATGCTTTTCAAGATGCTGCAGTATTGTTAGCATGGCTTTGCTGAACATTTTGCCATCTTCCTGGAATTTTTGTGTAGAATATTTGATTGATATGTACTTGGAGGTCTGCAGTGCATTTGCAAAAGTCTTACTACAGTTCCATATATTTTAATTAATCCTGAAGGGCATTACAGCTGATTTTTATGGAAAAGGCTTTGTAAAATTGTTTTCCCTTCTAGGGCATCTCCCCACCTCCCCCATGCCAGTGTTTTAGGAATGAATACATTGCATTTGTATGAAAGTAATTACATCTAATTTCTGTACTAGATGGGGTAAAACCTAACAGTAGCCATTTCTTAGCATATGGGGGTGTCTTCTTCCTGTATCTTCTCATCTGTACACAGTCCATCAGGAAAATCATATCTTACCCCATTCTTTTCTCTAACTCAAAATATGTGTCATGGAGATATCTGACTTTCATTTAGGAACCTTGGTAATCTGCAGATCTGCAAAAGATGTCATACACATTTTATCCAGTTTTTTTGTATTTCATGGTCTCAGTGTTCCTAGCTGTGTGTTTCACAACATCAGCGTCTTCCTCTTGAACACCCTCAAGTTACTTTGGCCAATGACCTGTTAAAATACTTGAAAATCATATAGGAGAAAAACGTTAACTAACATGAAAAATGAATGTAGATTGTGATTAAGAAGTATAAAAGCACCTAGTAAAAAGGAGCACTTTGAGCTTGCATTGAGGCCTAAGAACTAGAAGATCGATACAGCTGGTGAAGACAGATTCCTGTTTTTGAACCCATTTTTTCAGAATATTTAAAATACATTTTATGATTAAAAGTCATCTTTAATTTGCAGCAGAGATAAAATATTAAATATTTAAAGTTAAACAGCTTTACTTGTCAAAAGAAAATGGAATCTTTCAATTCTTAAAATCACTAGATGATAGAACCTTGATGCTCCATTCCACAGGGCACCTGAGAGCCCCAACACTTACTCTGCAATCGATACCACTTCAGAATTTGGAACTGACAGTACACTGCACCGTTTTATAGAATTCTAAATTGAAATGAGGTCAAGGGCATTTCATTTCCACACTTTTCATATTTTAGAAAAGGATAATAACCTGGGTTTTCTGTTTTGTTTAGGGTTAATTTTTTTAATACTTATCAACTTTTAGGGTGGATGACATAGAAGTCATTGGTGATTTAAATTATTCAGTTGCGTCACTGCAGTAGATTTGTATAATTATATTTCTTCATTTAACACTTAAAAGGAAAAAACCTAAAATTGTAGGAAACTGCTGTGGAGGCTGGATGGCTTCAGGCCGTCTTTTGTTTTAGTCAGCCTTAATTTACAGAGCACCTTTAGATCTGTTTATAAATTTGTACAAATTGAAATGAAATTTTATTTTTTCCCTGAGGTCTCATCACAACTTAGCAAAGAAAATCTTCATGAAAGTTGACACTGTACACAAGTTTTTGATATTTAGCTAGAAGTACAATGGCAAAATGTTTTATGGCCTGTTTTATTCTAAAACATAACTGCTCTGTTTTTCCTCCCCAGGAAGGAAGACCTTTATGTTAACTTCTCACATACATGAGAAGTTCCCTAGGGAGAAATTTCCTTAAAGTTGGTTAAATGTAAATTTAACTAATGCTGCCAGTCATGGTGGCACACAACTGCAATCTCAGCACTTGGGAGGCTGAGACAGGAGAATTGCCATGAGTTCAAGTGCAGCATGGGCTACATAGTGAGTTCAAAGATCAGCCTGAAAAAAAAAAATCAGCCAGAACTACATGGCAGAATCCTGGCTCAAAAAACAGAAACAAGGGTCAAGGATTTTTAGCTCAGCGGCATAAGCACCTACCTGGCAAGCACTAGGTCGTGAGTTCCATCCCTGGTACAAAAACAAAAACAAAAGCTGAATGCTACATAAGTAAGCAGAAAGCTGAAAAAAAAATCCTCTGCATTTATCATTCTACTGCCTTTTATAGTTAAATTTTTATGCCATAGTCTTTATGAGATGATTAATATCCGTGAAGTGAATCGCCTGATGAATAATTGGTCTAAAGATACAGACATCTCCACAGATAGCTGTCATCCCGCGGGCACTGTTGAGCTATGATTGGATATAATGTCTTCACTCATCAAGCCTAAAGATATTTCTAAGAAATATCTTCCCTTTTATAGAATCATATGTGTATTCATATGCATACATATTTCACATACCTCAGTGATATCAAAGTTTAATTAGCATGAATAATTTTGTTTTAAATTAATACCACACCAACTTTTAAAAGAAAATATTAGAAGTGCCTGGTGATGTCAAGCTCAGTGGGAAAGCACTTGCTTAGTATGCATGAAGCCCTGGATTCAGTGCCCAGCAAGCTTTAAAAAATTTTTGGAAAAATTTAAATATGCAAGCTAGATATCTATTATGAAAAGGTTCTGTCTTTTTCAATAAACTATATCACTGTCTGTTCTTATGTAGTCAGTAAGATCTATATGATAAACTTTATAATTTGAAAGAAGTTTGAGCACTGCTTAACTTTAGGTAATTGATAGTCTTTTGGGTTGTTTTGTTAGATCTTTGAGGGGGGAGGGGGGAGGCAAGGTCTCACTTTGTAGGTCAGACTGGCCTTGAACTCACTTATGTAGCCCAAGCTGGCCTTGAACTCACAGTGATCTTCCTGCCTCAGCCTCCCAAGTGCTGGGTTTACAGGCATGTACCACCACATCTGCCTATAGTGTTTTTTCCATTTGCTTTTTTAGTGTTTCTAAAGCACATTTTAAAAAATAGCTGGTCATGGTGGTTTACACCAGTAACCCCTGGACTCAGGAGTAGAGAGAGCCTCTCTCAAGTCAGTCAATCAATCAATTAATCAATACCAACCTCATCAGATAAGAATTATCAAACCAGAACTTTCTTGTCAAAGATAAATTTGAAAAATGATGAAACAGGGCTAGGACTGTAGCTCAGTGGTGAAATGCTTACCTAGCATTTCAGCCCTGGGTTCTGTCCCCAGCACCGTTTTTAAAAATAAATAAATAAGACGAAAAGTGATAAAATATATTACCATGAATTTAAATATGCAAAATTTAAGTTAATCAAAATACTCATCAAATTTATATTTTTCTTCTTACTAGAATTTTCATATTAACTCCAGAATAGCAAACTTTTCAGTACTGGTTGGAAGTTTTGTTTATTGCTTTTCCTAATAAATTTTACCTGTCTTTTCTTGAAAATAGCATCCGCACGGGCTGGGGATTTAGCTCAGCAGCATAAGTGCCTGCTTTGCAAGCGTGAGGTTGTGAGTTCGATCCCCGGTACCAAAAAGGAAAATAGCATCAGCAATTATCAGTAGTAGAAAATAGGCCATGTTTAAATGTTAAGTTTTTGAAGAATAATCTTGTTTTCTTATGCTTTCCTTCTGACTTACAAAGATTGTATGTAGGAGAAAGTTGATTAAAGAATTTGGTTAGTTAACTAATAAATGTCTTTATTGAATAAAGATAGAAGGTTTAAAGAAAAAATGTCAGTAGTACTAAAAACAGGTATAAAAAACCTGATTTATATGTGTAAAATGTTTATATGGCCATAAGGACATACTACTCAAAGGTTTTACTACACGGCAGATAGTTTTAATACTGTGCCAACTGATACAAAAATATATCTGCAGTAAGATCCCCTAAATAAAAATTTTATACCACTTTTCTAAATATTTTCTACAATTCCCTAAGTTTTCATTTTAACATACTAATAATTTCTCTGTTGATAGTGGGAGATAAGATCCAGTTCGTATTCTGACCTAGACGTAACACAATTTATTGTCAAGTTTCAGTAAAACGGTAAAGCTGTTCCGCATTTAACTTTAAATATTAAAGAATACTGTGACATTTTAATAGCTTAAGATCCTTCATCTTTACTTTCTTATGTGTGAAAAATGTAATTTTAACATTGTCTTCCTTTTTTTTAAAAATAATGAATCTAAACATTTTAAAACTTATTTTTCATTACTTTTCTCAGCAGTATAAATTCTTTTCATAGATCTGGGTGCTTTAATTTACAAAAGTGATACTTCTCAGAACATTCTTGGGTTATCTTTAACATGGTACACAGGTGTTCAGACTTTTGCCATTAAATTCATTTTTCATGTAATATTCATCTCTATGAAAGTTTTGTGGTTTTACAATCACTGTGCATACCCTAAAAGAGCCACAGATTCATTTGCATGAGGTTTGTGAAATTTGTCTTGAAATGGGACCTGTTAAATCCAAGATATTTTCTATGTTTGGAATGCTTACATTTTTAACCTCCTGATCCTCACATTTCTAGATCCATTCAGAGTTATCCATGGTTAAAATTATAACTCATTTTAAGATCTAACTGTTGCTGGGGATAGTGGCGCATGCCTGTAATCCCAGCACTCTGGAGACTGAGGCAAGGGGATTTCTGTGAGTTCGAGGCCAGCCTGGGCTACATCATGAGTTCAAGGTGAATCTGAACTACACAGTGAGACCCTCTCTCAAAAAAACAAAATCAAAATCAACAACAAAAGATCTGTCAAGCAACTTTTTACAGAGTGAATATGTGTTGTCATTTATACATTTGTATGCATCTATGTAGATGTATGTGAAAACCAGTTTTTCAAACTACATTATTGTTGGAGTATATTATTCCCATCCCCACATTAAGAAAAAGCATGCTGTTAAGTAAGCACACAATGAGCCCCAGTGAGACTGTTTTTGTTACAGTCTGGAAGCCAGTTCAAAATCCAGAGGCAAGGCAGGGATAGACACTGCGCTGCCCAGGGAGGCTGTGCTGTGATCTGGGGTACAGCTGGCCAAGATGGCCCATGAGAGCTGGATACAGTCAGCAGCCAGGGGTTCTGTGGCTGAGAGGTAGCTGGAAGAGGCCCAGCTGAGAATGTTCAGAAACGCTGAATAATAATTTCATGCAGTAATTCAAATGGTGTCCACCAACCCATACAAACTTTTTATGAACTGTGATTGTATCAATAGTTTGTAACATCGGCTTTCAGTTTTATGAGGTTTCAAATGATTTCCTCTTTTCAATTAAACCCATCCTTTTCCTCCATTGTCTTTTAGTTCTTAAGACAGAAGAACAAGATAAGTCTCTACTGTGTATGTGTGTTTATCTATTCCGTATATGTGTACAGCTGTGCTGAGGTGTGCACATACACAGCGTATGCTTACATGTTTGCCGGGAAGGGAGGTTTTGACTGCCGAACTATGCTTGATTCAAACATTTGATTGGATACAGTTGCTATGATTGTATTCATCAATTTTTCATGAAAGTGATGTTTGTCTTTAAAATGGAAAATGTAAGGTGCTGTATTTTGTTTGGCCAGCTTATTGTTTGATGAGCTTAAGCTTAAGTTAACCTCATTTTTATGTATTTTACTGTATTACTGTTTTCTATTGTAATGGTCTGTGCTTGAATTAAACTTCTAAAAATACAAGAATCATAAAAAATCCCATTTTTGTTATATTGTTATATATTTAATTTATAGGCTATTTTTAAATACGACCTTTAAAGTTGCTCTATGGCATTTTCTTCTTTTAGCTCTCCCAAGATGAATGTAGAGGCACATTATACAAATACAGACCTGAAGACATAGATATTGACGTAAGTATTATTAAAATATTTATTGCCAGCACTCTGTAATAGTCTCTGCGAAAGCACTGCAAATAAGCAGTGACCAAAGAGCTTCTTCCTATGCATTCAAAATTTATTTAGCATCAAATAAATTGACTTTTTTTTCTAGCACATAAATTACCACTTACTCCCTTGGGTTACCCACCCCCATGGTGCAGCTGTGTGTATTGAACAACACTTAAATGAACATTAAAGACTTACTGATTAAAGGCAGCTACAGAGGTCTGGAAACAAAAATGACTCTGTCTTTTACAACAAGTACCAGCCTTGAAATTCAGTCAGGGCTCCTGTTTGAGTTCTTCTTTTTTAACTCCTACCTGAGGCTGCTGATGAGCCAGCTATTCTTCCCTCTTGCTCCTATTTTTATTCCACAAGTCCCTCTCCTCCTCACCCCAACACCTCCCATCACACAGCTTGAGACTTGTCTAACAGAATGAAGGTAATCATTTCAATAGGCAAACAGTGAAGAGGGCGAAGGGTCAAATTTCTAACTTACTTGTCAGTATGCCTGAAAGTTTAGGACTGGTTTTTTGTTTTGAGATGTCAGAATTGGGTTTTTGTACTATCAAAATTATAGAACCTTCTCATACAGTTTTTTGGGGTTTTTTTTTTTTTTTTTTTGTCTTCTTTGAGACAAGGTCTCACTATATAGTTCAGGCTGACCTTAAACTCACCTTGTAGCCCAGGCTGGTCTCAAACACACAGTGATCCTCCTGCCTCAGCCTCCCAGGTGCTACACTCATCATTTTAAAACTTGGCTACTACTAGCCAGGTGCGGTGACACCTGCCACAAGCATTTGGGAGGCTGAGGCAGGAGCTCAAGTTTGAAGTCAGCCTGAACTATATAGTGAGATCCTATGTCAAAACAAAGGGTAATACTGAGAATTTGAATTAAAATTAGAACTGAGATGTAACTACTATGCGTGAAGCCCTGGGTTCCGTGCCCATCACTATGGGGTGTGAGGGAACAATTGCAAATTATTTTTATCTAAAAGCAGTATTTTTCTTTGTATTACTACATTTAAGGATTGTTTATATATGCTGCTGGGAGGGGGTGGCAGCTACCTGCAACTGAGGCCAAAAGCCTGAGAGTTTGAGGCAGGACCCCCTGTCAAAAACAAATGCACAGCCACACACCCAGTGACACACATGGTGGCACATACCTGTAATCCTAGCACTCAGAAGACTGAGGCAGCAAGGTTGCTGTGAGTTGAAGGCTAGCCTGGGCTCCATGGTGAATCCAAGGGTATCCCGAACTATGTAGAAAGAACCCATCTCAAAAAAAACCAAAACAAAAAGCAGAACTAGCACTGTGTATATCCCTTAGCTTATCCAGTAGATGAGGAGGTGTCTTCACTGTATTAAAAGTATTAGAATCATGAACTAAGGATATTTTGAAATGTGTAAGTTAAATAGTATGGCAAAAAAGCTTTTACTTTGCATGTGTATTATTTTTCTGTTTATAAGCTATATTTTAAATTTGATGTTACTGATTAGAATAAAAATCATCTCATTTGGTATTCTATGGTTGTTTTCAATGCCTACCCACAGCCAATTATAGGAAAAATGAAAAATTGCCAACTAATGACCTCTTCTCTTGCAACCTAGGCCAAGTTAAGCCGATTGTGTGAACAAGATAAAGTGGTGCACGCTCTGGAAGAGAAACTTCAGCAGCTCCACAAGGAAAAAGTAGGGCAATTATGTTTATTATCTGCGATGGATGTTACTTTGTGTGATGATTATCAAGACACTGATGACTCCAGTAAAAAGAACTAATTCAATGATGCAAAACATTAATTGTAATTGTTTTCATCATAATAGTACACGCTCGAGCAAGCCCTGCTGTCTGCCAGCCAGGAGATCGAGATGCACGCGGACAACCCCGCAGCTGTGCAGACTGTGGTGCTGCAGCGGGACGACCTGCAGAACGGGCTGCTGAGCACCTGTCGCGAGCTCTCCCGGGCCACTGCTGTAAGTAAAAGTCCCTGACGTGCTGGGCAGCTCTTTATTTAGTTGGGCTGCCTTAAGAGGTGTTTTTTATTATTATAACAAGAAATAATCACCCAGCCAAAATTTCTTAAAATACATTAGATTTATTTCATTAAATAGGAATGGTGGTACACCCCTGGAGTCCCAGCACTCAGGAGGATGAGGCGGGAGGATCTGTGAGTTCAAGGCTAGCCTGAACTGCATAGTGAAACCCTGTCTTAAAAAAAAGTAAATATTTTGTAAATTTTAGGAAACTCATTCAGTCTGCTAATTCATTTTAATAAAAAATATCTTTGGAAGCATATGAGAAAACATCAACACTACCATTTTCTAACTGCCATGTAGTCCAACTTTAGATGATACAGTATAATTAGTAGAATCTTCTAACCCGTAGTTAGGTGACTTTAGTCTTTTGAGATTATCAGGCCTACAGAAGTCCTGCTTTGAATTCACTGAATGTTTAGGTGCTTTAGACCCTATCGTGTTGTCATCTCTAGCTTAGTAAGCAACCACCGAGGCCTTTGAAGTCTTGACAAGCTGCCTTGGAAAAAGCTGTTGCCCTTGTTTATATCTTCTAGGGCTGTTGGGGGCACAGCCTCCTTCTACCAAGGGCCTGGCGAGGGCCCAGAACCTATGCAGAGATTGCGTTCTGAACCCCAAACTAAAGTTCCAAATATTTTGTTTCTTGGTTTTGTTTTGTTTTATCTTGGGGACATTTTATGTTTTTGGTTTGGTTATTTTTATTTGGGGGGATTTTGCTTTTGTTTTGGTTTTTAGGGATTGAAGTACTATTCCATGGTTTAAGGTAAGTCAGAAACCTCGCTTTGCTTTAATGTATTTATTTTTTTAAGCTGGATGTGGTAGCACACACCAGTAATCCTGGTCCTCAGAAGGCTGAGGCTGGAGGATTGCTGTAAGTTTGAGGCCAGTTTACAGTATTCAAGGCCAGCCTGAACTATATAGTGATGTGTTCAAAAAATTTTTTAAAAGCCTAGTTTTTGTGATTCCTAAATAATTTATATTTCTATTCTCATTTTTTGGGGGGGGGGATCAAACTCATGACCTCGCGCTTGCCATCTGTTCTCATTTTTAAAACACTGTTGTTTCCCTGGTCTCTTTGGAGTCTTTTAATTATGGTTACAGACATTTTAAAAATCGGCATTTTTTTCTGTTGTGAAGCCATGTGTCATTCATCTGGGTTGCTCTAATGTTCAGCACTACAGGGATATGCATTAAAAATTTGATGAAGCTAGGCATGGTGGCTCACGCCTGTAATCCCAGCACTCGGGAGGCTGAGGCAGGAGGATTGTTGCAAGTTCAAGACCAGCCTGGGCTACAAAGTGAGCTCAAGGCCAGCCTGATCTGCACAGTGAGACCCTGTCTCAAAAAGACAAAAAAAAAAAAAATTTTTTTTTTTGATGAATGATTGAGCAGAATGACTTACCCAGGGTTATAGAGCTAATACATAAAAGGCCTAGAACTTAAGTCTAGGTCTTATCACAGCCTTGAGGCCAAAGCTCTTCATGGATTTTTATAATGCAGTCAGAAAGAAAACATAGGCATGTGAAATATTAACTACAAGAAAGTAGTCACTGGGCTGGGAACGTAGCTCAGTGATGGAGCATTTGTCCAGCCCTGAAAAGAAGCAGAACACTGAACTGAGTAACTGTGGGGAGGAAAGAAAAAGCAGAGAGTGGTCCACACGGGGCAGCAGGCCTCCAACCAGCTCCAGAGGAGAGCAGAAGCAGGAAATGGAACAAAGGAGCTGACTCACATAGAAGATTCCTGCTAGAGTATCGAGAATATGAGAATGGGGGGCGATTGAGCTGTCTGTGCCAAGCTAATGGAAGGCTCAGCGTCTCTAGGATCACATCAGAACAGCGGGCTGCTCAGTGCAGTTGGCAGCTGTATAGTGTTTTAGTGTCTGTTCTTGAAATTTCAGTTTGGTTTTTTTGTTGTTGTTGTTTGTTTTAATTTTTGTTTTGCTTTTTGTTTGTTTGAGATCAGAGTCTTGCTATGTAGCCCAGGATGGCCTCAAATTCATGGCGATTCTCTTGTCTCAGCCTCCCAAGTGCTGGGATTACAGCCGGCACAACACCCAGCTGAAGTCTCAAGTTTAGAAAATTCTTTCCCTTACCAACTGAATTTAGTAAATTAAGTCTCATCAGTAGACTTAGAATTTGCTTCCTTTTAAAATGAACTTTAAAGCCGGGCATGGTGGCACATGCCTGTAATGCCAGCACTCAGGAGGCTGAGGCAGGAGGATCATTGTGAGTTCAAGACCACCCTGGGCTACAAAGTGAGCTCAAGGCCAGCCTGAACTGCATAGCAAGACCCTGTCTCAAAAAAGACATTACTTAATTAATTAAACTTTAACACTGATGGGAAATTTGTTCAAAATATCCTGATAGAAATTAATCTCATCTGAATCTCTTTTTCAGGTTGTTATCCCATATGGTCACCTTCCAGGGGTTTTTTCTTTGCCTTGAGCATTTATCAGTTGTGACAGACCCTCCAAATGTGTTCTTCTATGACATGTCTTACTGCATAGAATACAAACTACACTCCTGGTGCCTCTGTGTAAACTTATTTATATTTGTAGCTTAAGGGTACAAATGTCAGTATGTGCATAGCATCATAGTGGGCATATGGTTGGCACTTGGTGAATGTTGGCTAGATTTCAATTTGAATGGCGTTTATGCTGGCAGAATCTCAGAGTTGCTGGGGTAGATTCAGTCAGTTCGTGGCTTTGTTCGGAGCCCAGGCTCAGAGATATAATGGTAGCGCCTCCCTAGATCACAGCCTCATTTCTGAGAACCTCCTCAGCCTGCAGGCCACGGAGGCACACAAAACCCAGGCTGGCGTGAGGTAAGCACGAAGCAGTGCTCCTTGCGCGTCTCATTTAATTCCTGACCCCATCCTCTGTAGGTGCCTGTGCATCACACACGCACTTTGAATTTCAGAGCCTGTCGCCTTTGCGTTCTTTCCTCGCTGCCACTCCCCTATATCTGAACCTGATTAAAGGGAAGAGTTATAATAATTGTTACACCTTCGGATCAGCTTTTCAGTGAGTCTTACGTTTGCATTCCCCTCTGAAAACAGAGTCTGAGATGAGCAGCTGGTTTCAGACACTTTATTTGGAGGATAATTTCAGAAAGCGGAAATGAGGGAGGGAATGGGGAATAAGCTGGGAAGAGGAGAAGCCAGTAAATATGCACTGCTGGCCAGGTTACTGCAGTGGACAGCAAGGTTCGAGTGGCTTCCAAGTTCCCCACTACAGCCTGGGGCTGGGTAGCCATCACCCTTTGGTCAGGGCTGTCCCAGGATCTTTCACCTTCCTGCTCAGCGAGCTCCCTAAGGGATGCTGAGGAGCCTCATGGGTAAGGGACGCCTGCTGCTGTCACCACCTGCTTAGGGAGTTCACACTGGCCCTGACTCAGGACAGCAGAAGATGCACTTGTGCGCTTTATCAGCTCATGGTGCTGCCATGCTCCTGCCAGATGGGAGAAATGCAATGCCAATCAAAGTACCATTAGCGCACCTCACAGATCTAGAGAAAACATTCTTAAAATTCATTTGGATCCAGAAGAAACTTAGAATAGCAAAGGCAGTTTTGGGCAACAAAGGTGAGACGGGGGCATCACAATCCCTGTCTTAAAATTATGCTTCAAATCTACTGTGACTAAAAACCGTATAGTACTGGGGGAGAAAAAAACAGACCTAGCCAGGCATGGTGGTGTGCACCTGCAATCTCAGCACTCGAGAGACTGAGGCAGGAGGATCATTGAAAGTTCAGACCAGCCTGGGTTACAAAGTGAGCTTAAGGCCAGCTTGAACTTCACAGTGAGACCTGGTCTCAAAAAAAACTGAATAAAACAAGAACACAGACCTGATGAGCAATGGAACAGATTAGAAGATGCAGAAAAAACTCCAGACATACTCAGCCACCTTATCTTTGACAAAGGGGCCACCTTCTCTGGAAGAAAGGTAATGGTGCTGGAAAAATTGGCTTTCTACCTGGCAGAGATTAAAACTAGACCGATATCTTTCATTATACACTAAATTAAAAGTGAAATGGGTCAAAATCTAAATATTAAAACAGAAACACTAAACCTACCAGAGATAAAAAGGTAGAACTCCTGAAGACATCAGTGTAGGCAAAGACTTTATGAACAAAACCCTGATTATGTAGGAAATATCACAAAGAATCAGCATCTGAGGTCTCATATTAAAAAGATTTTGCAATTCCACCATTTGGGAAGCTGAGGCAATAGGATCACCGCACATTCGAGGCCAGCCTGGGTTACATAGAAAGTTCAAGGCTAGTCTAAACTCCATGAGGAGACCATATCGTAAAAAAAAAAAACTTTGCACAACAAAAGAAATCACCAACAGAATGAAGAAACAGTACTGAGATTCTACCTCACCTTAGTAAGAATTGCTATTATCAAGAAATTAACCAGTAACAGATGCTGGCTGGGCTGTGGGGAAAAAAACCCTTCTCCACTGTTGTGGGAGTGTACACTGGTGCAAACTCTGTGGAAATCACAGTATGAAGATTCCTTGAAAAACTAGAATTAGAGGTTCCATTTGACCCAGCTATTTGCTTTGAGGGGTCTTCCCAAAAGAATTAGACGCATCAGATCACAGTGATACATGGGTTCTTGTGTTTATAGCAGCACAATTTGTAATTGCTAAATATTAGAAATACCCCAAATGCCTATCAACCTAGACATGGATAAAGATGTGGTTTTTTTAATACATTGGAGTGCTACTCAGTCATAAAGAAGGATAAGCTTGAGACATTTCTTGATAAATAGATGCACTTTGATACCATACTGTTAAATGAAATAAATTGGACACATTTACATATCACATTGTTTCTTTGGTGTGAGAAACCAAAAGGGTAAATAAGGACCAAAATGTATAATAGATATTGGGAAATGGGAAGAAAAGGTTCATATGGAAAGGGGAACAAGAGGGAGGAGCGGCAAAGGAAAGAAGGGACAGGAGAAAAAGAATAAAAGGAAGAAATGTAAACAGATTTTGTAACTGAGGAAAGAAGGGGAAGGAAATTAGTAAAAAAGCAGCAAGATATGTTATATACAGTTAAGAATTCCCTATAATGAATGAAATTATTATGTGTATCTAAATTGTACCAATAAAATAAAGATAAAAATAAATAAGAATTTTATTTTGCTTTCTTATTTGTTTGGGGTTTTTTGGGGGGAGGGATCATATAAAACAGCATCTTGTTATGTATTCCAAACTGGCCTTAGGTTTCATGGTGATTCTCCTGCCTCAGCTTCCCAGAGTACTGAAATTATAGGTGTGCTCCTCATGCCTAGTTAATGTGCTTTCTTTTCCATAGACATACTTACCTCTCCCCACCCTACCCCCAGGGACTGAACCCAGAACCTTAACCCTGAGTTCTACATCTTCAGGATGAGAGATTCACCATGAAGCAGGCACAGTGACACGTCCAGCTGTTCATGAAAATGAAGCGGGGGACCTATGTCAACCTAAGTAATTTAGGCAGATCCTGTCTCAGAAAGGACAGAGGGTGTAATGGAGTAGTAGACTGCTTACCTGGCATGTCTGAGGCCTTGGATTGCTACTACTGCAAATTTTAAATGATTTGCTGATGGCTATTGAGTTTGGGTGGTAGTGGACACTACTTTTGTGTTTGGAAATGTCCATTGTGTGTGGAGAAGGAATTTTTTTTAAATCCACAAAAATGCCCAGCAAAATTGCAACAAAATCTTTTTTTGTCTTCTTGTATTTTAACTTTCCTGTGTATATTGTAGCTAATACATAATCACATTGAATTTATACTATTGCCCCCCATTTCAAAACTAAAAAGCTTTCACTTCTTTCCCAAAGCTATATGTTTAATGGGTTGTTTGTTTTGTTTTGTTGTTGTTTTGGTAACAGGGATCCAACTCATGGCTTTGTACTTGCAAGGCAGGTGCTTATGCCACTGAGCTAAATCCCCAACCCTATGTTTAATGTTTAAATACAAAATCAGACCCAGTGTGGTGGTACATACCTGAAATCCCAGCACTCGGGAGGCTAAGGCAGGAGGATCGTTTTGAGTTGTGACCAGCCTGGTTACAAAATGAGCTCAAGGCCAGCCTGAACTGCATAGTGAGACCCTGTCCCAAAAAGACAGAGAGAGACAGAGGAGACAGAGACAGAGAGAGAGAGAGGAGAGACAAGAGGAGAGGAGCGAATCAAAACAATGAAATTGACATTTCTTAGATTAAAACTAAAGATTAAAACCCTAAATGAGAGAGAAGTGTATGCAGTCAACTAGTCTCTCTTAGCTGCAAGCATAGTCATTGCTTACTTGGTTATTAAATCAGTAGGCAGCATAACAGAGAAACAGATGTGAGGGAAGGCTCCTGGGGGTTGATCAGCATGTCTTGTAACCGTTCCCATGAGTAGACTTGCTGTGAATTACCATTGACTATGGATAGGAAAGGAGAGTTCTCGGTATAAACTTGGAAACGCATTGTTAATCTTAAAACCTAATAAAGATCATAATAGGTATCTACTGTTGAGTGCTATAGTATAGTTATGAAATCCTCACTTTGTTTTGTTTCGTTTCACTTCATTTTGTAGTGCTGGGATTGATCCCAGCACCTTTGCACATTTTTCATTTTGAGACTGGGTCTCACCAGTTTGTTTAGATTGGACTCAAACTTTCAAGCCTCCCGCCTCTTCCTTCTGAGTAGCTGGGACTGCAGGCAAGTGCCACTCACTGGCCTTCCTCCTTGAGCTTTCTGCATCTGAGTATACTGGATCTGCTAGATGTGTTCTTTTCCCCACAGTGGCTAGATCTTATCAGTGTAGACTACGAGAAAAGTAACCACAATTCAGACTTCCTTGTTCCACCCTGTGAACATAGACTAATCTCAGTTTTGGAAACCTTCCTGCCACCACAATAGCAAATCTCTTTCCTCCCTCAAGACCTTGCATTTTTAAAACCTTTGTTGCCAGATGCCAGATGTTGTGGCACTCACGTGTCATCCTAGCACTCCGAAGACTTGAGGCAGGAGGATGGCTGTGAGTTTGAGGCCAGCCTAGGCTACCTAGAGTTTAAGGACAGCCTGAGCTACAGAATAAGACTGTCTCAAAAAAATAAAAAGATTTTTAGCCTTGTGCTCACATATCTATTAACTTTCTTCATTTCTTTGTTTTGGTTGGTTGATTGGTTGGTTTTCCAAGACAGGGCCTCACTAAGTTGCCCAGGCTGCCCTTCAGGTGCTAGGCTCAAGTGATCCTCCTGCCTCAGCCTCGTGAGTAACTGGGATTACAGGACTATGCCAACACACCTTTTATATATTAAATGCTTGAGTAAAATATTCCGCTGCATATTGGCTGATAAGATCTAGCCACTGTGGGGAAAAGAAAACCTCTAGCAGATGTTTCTTCCCAAGCCTGGGCATGGGCCTTGGATTTAGCCACATGTGTGTTACTTTGGCCATTTCCCTCTCTGGCTCCCTCCCCACCCTCATTAAGTTGTGTCACTGTCCAGCTCTGAGACTTGTTGGAGACAGAAACAGGTCAGCCCAGCAGGATTATGGGCCTTGGGTCAAGCGGTGCAGTGAGAGTTCAGAAGCCTATTGTGTTTCTTCATACCTGCAGTGCTGATTAAGCCATCTCTCTCCATCTCTGTCCTGTGTTTCTCTAGGAACACAAGGCCTCTGGCATCTTGAGTTGCTCTTGTATTTCCATGTCTGTCGCCCTCATTTTGTCCTCTCTAAAGCCTACGTGGCCTACTGTGGAAATGCTCAGCTTTTGTGATCCATGCAGATTAAAAGATGGCTAGAAGCAAATTTTCTTAAAAAAAAAAAAAAAGACCAATTTTCATATTTATTCAAGTAAATAGTTTGCTGAAGCCAAGAGACTCATATTTACATAATATAGAGCAGATAAAAGTCTTTAGTCCATTATCACTTTGCCTTTTAAAAATTTAATTCTTATAAAACTTGCTTAATAGACTCCCTAGATTATCTATATAATGTGGGGATGATAAAATTCTTGGTGCTTTATCTCTTTGCCTTTTTTTAAACTCAATATAATTCACTTTAAAACCTGCTTAAGGAAATCTTTTAAATTCACAAAGCAATTATTCCAAAGGCCAAGTTTTAATAACACTCATTTTAATTTTTAAAGTGTGCTCCTTAAATAATTCCTCATTGCCTTTTTTTTTTTAAAGTAAATTTAAGCTCGTTGCAGAATACAAATTAAAATAACTTCACAGAATCATTAGGAGAAAAAATGGTGCTGGGGCCAGGGATATAGCTGAGTGGCACAATGTCTTTCTGGCAAGCATGTGATCCTGAGTTCAATTCCTGGTACTAAAAAAGAACCTTTAGGGTGATCTCAGTGATGCACAGCCATAATCTCAGCTTCCCAGGAGGAAGATTGAGAGTTCAAGACCAGCTTGGGCAAGGGTCTTCCATTTAGCTCAGTGGCATAAGCACCTGCCTGGCAAGGTTGTGAGTTCGATCCCTGGTACCAAAAAAAAAAAGAAAAGAGCAGCCTGGGCACTTAGCCATGCCTTGTCTCAAATGAAGAAGTGCTGCAAGGTGGCAAGGTGGCGTGCAGTGCAGGCACTCGTGGTTCAGTCCCTGGTATGGCAGAGGGAGAGGGAGAGGGCTTTGAGGCTGTGACCTGTACTTCTGCTTTTTTTAAAAGCCAAACCTGTGTGCACATGCTAGGAGGGTGCAGAGGAACTGAAGCTAGAGTGTAGCGTGCCCTGGAGCTGCACCTCCAGACCGGTGTACCCCGAGACTTCTTGCCATTGTTGAACTGACTGCTCCCCAGGCTGCTGCATTTAGCTCCAGGCAACACTTTCCTAGCTTAGTGAGGTTCTGAGATCAACGTCACTAACTCGTGTAATTATAGGAGCCCTTGTTTGTCCAGTCGGTTTACATTTGCCAAAGCCACACTAGCCGTGGTAAATACACGCCTGGTCAGCTTAGCAGTTTGTTAGCCTGGTGTGTAGCTCTCCGGGTGTCTGAAGGGTGCTGCACCCCCACGGAAAGGCACCCCTGAAACAGGACAAGGCGGACCATTCTGCATTCAAGACAGATAGCAAGATGTTAAAAACTAAACATCACAAACTTCTCTGTGTTTTTTATGTTTGACTGTGATTTATTTTTCCCAAAAAGAAAGCCACAGGCAGATAGCATCTCTTTTGAATCTATGAGCAGGATTCATTGAAGGGGTCATATAGTTGACAAAATTTAGTTTGGTTTTATTACTTCTCTGTTGAATTTATTCTGTAGGAAGCTATTGAAGCTTCTAATGTTATTGAAAATCTAATACACCAAAATGCAAAGTATTTAGTATTTTTATTCATGGGAAACTTGTTTTTGTTTGTTTGTTTGTTTGTTTTTGAGACAGACTCGCTATGTACTTTCGATCGACCTTAAACTCACTATGTAGCCCAGGCTGGCGTAGAGCTCTCAGCAGTCCTCATGCCTCAGCCTCCCAGGTACTGGTATTACAGACGTGCACCACCACGCCTGGCCCATTCATGAGAAACTTATTTGGGACAATCAGGAGTATATATGTACCACTTCCTCATTTTAGAAAACTACTTTCAAGAAAAATTGATCATATTCCCAAAAATAAATCAAACTATTTCCTAAAAATAATGCTCTGTAGATAGTAGATTCAAATATTTTGGTGTCATAAAGGAATAACAGGTGAGTATAATAGTTACATGAGTTTTATTTTTGTTTTTAGAAATTTGAATACAACAGCAATGCAGTAAAGATACTTAGGTGATGCAGTAAAATTTTATAGAAATAAAAGAAAAAAAGTTATAAAAATTTTTATCTTGTACAGTATAAACTACACAACTTTCTTAAACCTGGAAGGGTCATAACGGGTGAGAACCCTGACCAGCGCATTTTCCCTGTGAAAGTGACTGACGCTGTGGTTTCAGGAGCTGGAGCGAGCGTGGCGAGAGTACGACAAGCTGGAGTATGATGTGACCGTGACCAGGAACCAGATGCAGGAGCAGCTGGATCGCCTCGGTGAAGTCCAGGTGCAGAACAGGGACCCTTTTTACAGGATCTGAACTTACTCTGACTGCTTCTATATGGCCCACCTTGTTGCAGTCGCGCCTCGCTACCAGCTGTCACGAAAGGCTCTGCGTGCTGTGGTACTTGCAGAGGAATCCATGGTTCATGTTTAAGAGTTCTTTATGCTGCTGGGCGTGTGGCGCCCCTGGGGTGCCCTGCGCTTCCTGACCTTCTCAGCTCCTTGCCTTTCACAAGTCCACAGGTTACTTGGTCAGCTGTCAGGTTATATGACTTTTTTATTTTTATTTTGTTGTTTTAAAAAATTATTTTAAAGCCACGCATGGTGGTAGATGCCTGTAATCCCAGCACCCTGGAGGCTGAAGCAGGAGGATTGCCAAAAGTTTGAGACCAGCCTCAATTACATAGTGAGTTCAAGGCCAGCCAGGACTATGTAGCTAGACCCTGTCTAAAAAAGTAAAATAAAAAAAATTTTTTTTTTGAACTGGGGATTGAACTCATGACCTCATGCTTGCAAAGCAGGCACTTATGCCACTGAGCTAAATCCCCAGCGTAAAATAAAATTTAAAAATTTATTTAAGTCCATTTTGTGTTAAATGTCTTGTCAAACTGTTCAGCCTACTTTCTTGACTGACATGTTATGGGGGAGCCAGCACCATTTGATACAAAAAATGTACTTTGCAAACAGGCAGGGTGGGATCATGTTCTAGGTTAGTTTTCTTATCCTGTAAAACAAATAATAGCTCTCTCAGAGTGTTGCTCTGAGGAATGGAGATAATGTATATTTGAAGGGAAAAGTCCCTTGGTGCCTAGAGCTAGATGGTCTGTGTTGGGGACCTAGTGCCCCCCACAGACCAATACAACAGCAAAAGCTTAGGGTCAACTCAGAACACCAGTGTCCTCTTGTTGTGCCGTCCCGAGCTCCTGGCCACATGTAGCTGTTAAGCATGAGAATTGTAGTGTTGTTAAAAAGAAATGAACTTTTAGTTTTATTCGTTTTAATAATTTAGCCACATGTAGGTGTGGCTTCTGTATGGGTTACTAAAATTACACTTCAGTAGCAACTACAAAAATTAGAGACTAAGGCCCAGCATGGTTGCACACATCTGTAATCCCAGCATGTGGGAGGCTGAGGCAGGAAGATCACTGCGAGTTCAACGCCAGCCTGGACTGTATAGTGAAATCCTGTCAAAAAAAATTAGGCCAGCCTGAACTATGGAGTAAGACCTTGTTTCAAAAAACAAAACAGCAAAATATTAGGTAGTAAATACCCACGTGAAAACCTTAGTTACCTATGCTGCAGTTGGGAGATTGGCACACCTTTTCTCTGAAAGGTCAGCTGGGAAGTATTTTAGGCGTTGCAAACATGCATACTCTTGTTACATACTGTATTATGTGGTGGTGGTTGAGAGCCAGGGTCTGGCTAGGTAGTCCAGGCTGGCCTTGAACACTGTAGCCTGTGCTGGCCTTAACTCCCAGTGACCCTACTACCTCAGCCCGAAGTGCTGAGATTGCAGGCGTGAGTCACCGCACCTGGTTGAATTTTAGATGTATGGTCAATGGGACTTTTTTTCATCGGTGAAACTGTTTCTGGCTTTTTCCTGCCTGTGACCTGGTGGTTTCCCCGCAGAGTGAGGCTGCAGGCCTGGAGCGCGCGCAGCTGCAGAAGGAGCTCTGGCGGATCCAGGACGTGGTGGAGGGGCTCAGCCAGCACAAACAGCTGCGAGGCGCCACCGAGGCCGGTGAGTGCGTGCCCTTGGTATGCGCAACCACTGTCCGTGCTGTGTCCAAACAGGTGACACATAGTCGGGTTTCTTTTGCTATTTAATGGGTTTTTGTGTGAGAACATGATCACTCCTTATAACATTAATATAGAACGTATAAAAGCAATAGCTCTGCCAGCCACACTCTTACAAAAATAATCATTGTTCTGTGCATGTGACTATAACCTGTGCAGGCTGTGGCTGTAGGAGTCTTTTCTCCACTCTGCTCTGCAGTTCGTTTTACCGCTGCGGATGTGGAGCCGAGCTTTGCACACCTACACCTAGGCAGATGCTTCCCTAAGCCCCGCCCTACGGCCTTTCTGAGTCTCCTGCTGGGGGCGGGGCCTCTGGTGCCCCGCTCAGAGCTGCTACCGCTCCTGGGCCCGCCCCTCCTGCCCCTCCCGCCGCCTCCACAGAGCATGCGCCATGCAGCTCACCCGGCCCTGAGCGGTTTCCTGGCGTTTGTGTAGTGTTGCTGCCATGGCTGTGCTATAGTGACATGCTTGCTGGCCGCACTGGATTCCAAGGGGAAGACTGACCACTAAGTCTCCCTTCTGATACAGCCAAATTGTCTTCCTACAAAGTTATATGTAACTATGTGTATACGGTTTGCCAAAATTCACTTCGCCATACACTTTGTTTCAATTAAATATTTCAGTTTGTATTTTTCAAATGTAATTGTCCTCATTCTGAGATTGTGAATAATTAAGGGGTTCAAAACTGAAGGCGTCATTTAAAATAAGTGAAATGAAATTATTTCCGTACATTAGAAAGATGTGTTTAGTATAGTTATCTTTCTAATTTTGTTCAATAGGAATGGCAGGATCAAAACCTTTCACAACAGTTAAGTACAAAAATGAGGTAAGTTTGGATCAATTTTCTAGCTGTAAAACTGCTTTAAATGTGTAACACATGAATTGGAAGTAATGAAGTCTTCTCTGTTCTTGTATCCACAAATACTTTTTAAATATATTGAAGTTTTTTAACGTTGAAATTATATTGGTTTAATAATGGTGCTTCTAACATAGTTTTTCTTTCATGAATGCAAAAGAATATTGAGACACTACTTTTTTCATGTTAGAACTTTAACACTGTCATACTTTCTCTAAGTAATTTGAATACTTACAATGATTTCTTCTACTTTGTACAGTTTGTAGGATGATTGATAGCTAAGTTGGCTCTGTGTTGTGCATGGCATAAAGGAATTACCACTATAAAGAGATACTGTCAACCTCATTGAAAGGACCTGTGGTCTTGAATTTTATGTAAAAGCCAAAGAAAATGTTTCTTTTTTCTTCTCTTACAAATTACAGGGAAAAAAAAAAACTACTGAAGCCTGATGATGCATTTTAGAAAGACAAAAAGTTTGTTCTTTTAGTCACATTTGCTTTCAAATATAAAATAAAATTAATAGTTCTGTTTCTGTGCATCAAAAAAATTGCAGAAAGTAGAGCAAGACTTTAATTCTTCTCTTTTTAAAGCAAAGTAAAGTAGTTTGCAACGGTAATGTTTTGCAGTACTGAGTTTCAGAATAAAGCTAGCTTGTATTTTATGGGGGAAAAAAATACATGCAGCCAGATTAAAACCAAATTATTAAAACCAGATTATTAGCTATCATTAAAGAAATTTTGGTTGCACTTTTCCATGTGAGATTTTTGGCTTGGCAGTGTCCCTTTAAATATTGTAAAGTCAGTTTACATTGATGTACCATTGCAAAGAATTGCGACGTGCTTAATTCAATCTGCTTATCTAAACAAGGTGACTGTTCTACAATCTTTAGGAAGAGGAAGTAGCCCCACCTCGTCCTCCACTTCCTCGGTCCTATGACTGTACAGAGCAGCCTCCCATAGCCCCCCCTCTGCCCAGTGACAGCAGCTCCTTGCTCTGTTATAGCAGGGGCCCCGTGCATCTGCCGGAAGACCAGAAGCCTCGCCAGGTGCAAGGGCACCCGAGAAATGGAGCTCACTGTGTAAGTGGCTGCCAGGCCACACTGACCCGCCAGCCTGCCCGCTCGCTCGTGGGAGATTGCTTTACACCCGAGCTTGTTTTCATTATAACCCCACCTGTAGCCAGTGCTTTTCTGTTTCTACGTTACTTTATTGTTTGTGTTTTTCCTTTTTTGGTTTTACCATTCTCGCTTTTTAATAGTTTCATGACTTTTAATATTTCATAACTTTTTTTTCATAAAGTGGTTATCCCTGTTGAAGGAGCTGTATTTTAAATATATTATTTCAGAATACTAGAGGGAAATTTGTATCTCCCAATCAGAAAGAAGATAAAAAATAGATTTTACTGGGAATGGCACAAGGGTTAGGAATAGAGAGGTTGGACTAGAAAAACTGTTCAGAGATGTGGATATGGCCACAGGGAGGTGTTAGCCACAGATGCTGAAAATACAGGTGTAGCCCATATCTGTAATCCCAACACTCAGGAAGCCAATGCAGGAAGACCACAAGGTTGACCCCAGGCAGGGCTGGGCCTTCACAAAACTATGTCTCAAAAATACCAAAAAAGGGTTTGGGGTATAGTTTATTAGTGTGAAGGGCCTGGGTTCTGTCCCCCACAACCACAAAAGGAAGGAGGGATAAAAAGTTTGGAGTTGCCGGGGATTTAGCTCAGTGGCATAAGCACCTGCCTGGCAAGTGCAAGGTCATGAGTTTGATCCCCGGTACCGCAAAAAAAAAAGTTTGGAATTGGGTAAACAAATTAAAATATAATAAACAAGGAGAAGAGAAAGAAACAAAACTGACCTAGTTTTGAGAATAAAATGTTCTCTGACAAAAATTTAGAACTGGGGTAAACCTCACCACCTTCTTAATAAAAATATATTGGATTATCTAATTCTTTTCACCTCAGGGGCACCGTGATAAAAAGTTGTCTGGGGCTGGGGCGGCAGGTCTGTGACAGAGTACATTCAGCACCAGATGCACTTCCACCCCACCCCCAAAAGATTGCTGATGAAGGGGAGAAGACTTAATTTTAACAGAAAGTTTGCTAGTTAAAAATCTTGCCAGGTGGGGTGATGCACACCTGTAACCTCAGCACTCAGGAGACTGAGGCAGGAAAACCACTGTGGGTTCGAGGCCAACATGGATTACATAGCAAGACCCTGTCTCAAAAAAATAAAAGGCCCTGGAGTATAGCTCAGCGGCTCTGCGCCTACTTGACAGATGCAAGGTCCTGAGTTCAATTCCCAGTACACACATACACACCAAAAAAAAGCACAGAGATCAACAAGTGGCATCCTATCAAATTAAAAAAAAAGAAAACAAAAAGTCTTTCCAATTTTTTTTCTACTTAGTGGTCACATACATATTAGTTACACTCTATCCAAACAGGGTTTTTAATTTTTAGAGCTTGACTTGAGTGTTTAGAGGTATTGAGTCTTTAAAGGTAAATATTCTAAAGAAACTGTAGCTTTCTGTTTTTTTAATGACATGCCTTTCTTTGAAGGGTCCAGATTACAGACTCTACAAGAGTGAACCTGAGCTAACAACTGTGGCAGAAGTTGATGAATCAAATGGGGAAGAAAAATCAGAACCTGTTTCAGAGACGGAAAGTCCAGCTGTCAAAGGTCAGCACTTGACATATGTTGCATTTCCTTTCATGTTTCCTTTTGGGGTGTTTGTTTGGGTTTTGTTTTTTGTTTTTTTTCTGTCTTTTTGAGACAGTGTCATGCTGTGCAATTCAGGCTGGTCTCAAATTTGCAAGGATTCTCCTGTCCCAGCCTCACAAGTGCTGGGATTACAGGTGTTCGCCACCATGCTCGACTTCCTTTTGTTTACATGCTGTCCTGATACTTATGCAAGTCTACAATCTTTATCTGAAACCTCTGGTCTCATGAGGGCCTGATTTATGAAATCATCAGCTAGTAGGAACCATGCACATCACCCCAGTGATGCTGGAAGTGGTGCTGCTTTTTTTTTTTTTTTTTTTTTGAGACAAGGTCTGTTTATGTAGCCCAGGCTGGCCTCAAACTCACAGTGATTATTTTGCCTCAGCCTCCCCAGTGCCAGGATTGCAGGCATGCACCACTACGCTCAATTGTACTGCTTTTACAGTCGTACTTGTGGAATATGTATCTCAAGTGAGATAAAGACTGCAGATCAGGTTAGGTTTTATACTGAGAAATGTCTGACAGGTTTTTTGAAAATTTTCCAGTTTCTAAGGTTTTCTCTCTATTTCAGTTTTTTTGTTTGCTTTTTTTTAGACCAGGTCTTGCTCTGTAACTTAGGCTGTCCTTGAACCCAGTAATGTATCCCAGACTGTCCTCAAACTTGCTATGATCCTCCAAGTGCCACCATGCCTGGCCAATATGTAAAATTTTAACTGGACCACTGTTTAAAAGAAAAGCTGAGGGCCAGGGGTTTAGCTCAGTGGCACAAGCGCCTACCTGGCAAGCACAAAGTCATGAGTTTGATCCCCAGTATTAAAAATAAAAAGAAAGAAAAGCTCTAAGTCCAGGAGTGATGGTGCATGCCTATAATCCCAGCTCTCGGGAGGCTGAAGAGGAGGAACCCTAGGAGCCTGGGCTACAGAGTGAGTTCAATGCTAACCTGAACTGCATAGCAAGATCTTGTCTCAAAAAGACCAAAAAGAGAAAGAAAGAAAGAAAGAAAGAAAGAAAGAAAGAAAGAAAGAAAGCAAGCAAGCAGAGCAAAGCTATAAAGACATTCTTAGAAGTACGAAAATTTAAACATGTTCTAGATATCAGCTGATAGCATGATCCCCAACGCAGTTTATTTTAGGATTTAAAAAGTCATATAAGTTGATCCTGGTGGCACCTATCTCCCAACAGTTGGAAGACTGAGGCAGGAGGGTCACCATGAGTTCAGGGCCAGCCTGGGCTACATAGTGAGTTTGAGGCCAGTCTGAACTGCATACCAAGTGACTGCAGCCTGAACTGCCTCAAATAAAAAAAATTATAAAGCTATAATAAGCTGAATCTGTAACAGTAACACATATACCAGAAAGAGGTTGGTTAATATTAACATAAGGTCTTTGTTCTGGAGGAAGGTGGTGATATTGAGTAACATCAGACTTTAGTAAGCTTTCATATGCATGTGAGTGTAAGATAAAAAAAGAGACTGTTCAACTTCCAAACTACTAGAAGGCAAACAAAAGGAGGGGGAAATAATTCTGAGGAAGACAGAGAAATAAGTGGAAGGTAAAGAAAATCCAAAGCAAAAAATAATAATCAGAAATTACAACAAATTGAACTAAATGTTTCAATTAAAAGAGATCGTCAGCTGGGTGTGATGGCACACACCTATAATCCCAGCACTTGGGATGCTGAGACAGGAGGATCATCACAAGTTTGAGACCAGGTTGGCCTACTTAGTAAATTCAAGGACAGCCTGAACTACATGTTGAGTCCTTATTTATTTTAAAAAAAAAAACCACACACACACACACACAGATTGTCAGGCTGGGGATATAGTGCAGTGATGGAACACTTGCCTGGTGTGCACCTGGCCCCAGGCTGGATCCTCAGTACCAAAAGAAAAAACAAAAAGCCAGTACTCTGTGAGGCCAAGGCAGGAAGATCGCAAGTTCAAGCCCAGCCTGGACAGCCTAGCAATGTAGCTAGACCCTGTCTCAAATTTTTAAAATACTTTTAAGGGCTGGAGATTTAACTCAGCAGCATAAGCACCTGCCTGGTGAGTGTGCGGTCGTGAGTTTGATTCCTAATACAAAAAAAAAAAAAAAAAACCCTTTTAAAAGGGGCTAGAGATACAGGTCAGTGTGAAAACCCTGTGTTCTTAGTACTGGAAAAAAGAAAAACTAAGATTATTAGTATGAATTAAAATTAAAAATACAATTAGCTATATGATATTTATTAACACATTTGAAACTTTTAAAGCTACCAAAAATTGAATCTTATGTTAAGTGAAAACATCAAATTTCAGAAAGGTACATAATACAGTATATAATTCCATATGTAATTAAGGTTTAAAATAGACAAAACAAAATGGAATATTTTCTAGAAATTCAGAGGTCCTAGCTAACACCTCTTTAATAGATGCTTAGCAAAAGAAAGGCATAGCAAATATATTTGATCATAGCTTTATGTTTTTATTTATGGTTTGTTTGTTTGTTTTGTTTTGTTGTTTTGTTTTTTTTTTTTTGGTACCAGGGATCAAACTCATGACCTCACGTTTGCCAAGCAGGCACTTAACACCACTGAGCTAAACCCCTGGCCCTGGTTTGTTTTTAAGACAGGGCCTGGCTATGCAGTTCAAGCTGGGCTTGAACTCACTTTGTAGCCCAGGCTGGCCTCAAACCTATGACAGTCCTCCTGCCTCAGCTTCCCAAACTGAGTGGCAACTAAGTGGGTGGATTATTTTTGGATCAGTTGTACACTTTGTCTCTCACATATATTTCAACTACAGAATTTATCTCTGGATACTTACGAAAACCAGTCAGACATTTTACTGGTCAGCAGGGATTGCTCTGTGCTGTTCAGTGAAAGGGAACTGAAGTAATGTGTATTCTCAAGCCAATTGTCCACAGAAATTATGCCCAAACTGAGCCCAGTGCATTGTGACAAACTATTCTCCTGGTCTGCGCGCTTCAAAGACTCAGTGCTAGGGGGCTACAAGACGTGGGAAACTGAGGGTGGGATGGCAAGACTGAGTGTGTGATGCAGGACCCCACCCCACATTCCGCCTCGTCAGCAGGTCCTGGCTACACTCCCAGCCTTTGGCTACACATGGCCCTTTGGGGCACACTTACACCATGGCAGTGACCTGTAGTCCACTACTGCTGGCATTGTTAGTGGATGCTCTATGGAAATTGTGTAGACAGCAGTGGGGGGTACACACCTGCAATTCCAGGTGCTTTGAAGGATGAGGTGAGAGGATCACAAATTCAAGGCCAGTCTAGGCAACTTAGTGAGACCCTCTCTCACTAAAATAAAATAAAATAAAAATCAAACTAAAAATATGTGTAAGTCACTTAGTCCATCTGGGCCCTCGCTTTCCTAACTACCACATGTAAGTGTATTAGACTGACTGGAAGCGTGATGCTGGCACTGGGCCCATGCAGGTAGAAAGCGCATTCTGGGGCCTGGGGTACAGCTCAGCACACAGCACCTGCCTGGCAAGCGTGAGGTCCTGAGCTCAGTTTCCAGTACCCCCCAACACCCTCCAAAAAGTGCATTCTGTAGAATTCATTTCTTTGTCATCTGCCAATCTTTAAAACTGTCAGCATGTGCCTATGGGTTTGATCCTTAATACTGCAGAAAGAAAACTCTTTGTAAATGTCACCCTCAGTTTGTCCAGTGATATTGCTGGCTGTCCTCCGATCTTTGCCAACAATCAAGAAGCTTCAGGACAGCCAGGGGTGTAGATCTGAGGCCAGCGTTCAGCTGCCACTGCCTGTGCCTCGGAAAATACACAAACAAAACCCAGTCAGAAGAAAGTCCTGTCACATACATGCGTTTTGTACAACTTACTGATGTGTTGTTGTTTCTAGGTTCCCACTTTCCTGTTGGTGTCGTCCCTCCCAGAACAAAGTCACCAACGCCCGAATCCTCAACAATTGCCTCATATGTGACCTTGAGGAAATCTAAGAAGATGCTGGACCTCAGGACGGTACGCATGTAGATGCACTTTTGCATTCTCACACCTGCTTCTCTCTGCTGTCTTGCCATTGTCGTGTGGTTGTTTGGTTTGTTTTTCATCCCCAGTACAAAAAAAAAAAAAAACAGTGGCCAGGCATAGTCACCCGTACTTGTAATCCCAGCACTCTGGGAGGCTGAAGCAGACAGATCACAAATTGGAGCCCAGGCTGGACAGCCCCAGGGCTTGGTGAGACTGGAAGTGCAGCTCAGTGTGAAGGCCTGAGTTCAATGGGTTGCTCTTATTTTACATCTGTGTTCAGTTACTGGAGCAAGACTTCTGCATAACCCAAACACTGCAGAGGAAAACATAAACTTCACAGTAGTTATGTGATTGTAATCCAGGAGAAGCCTTGATCAGCAGCTCTGGTGCCAGGAGAAAGCGCTCACCTGCCCTTAGCAGAGAAGTTGCACGGTGAAGGACCAGCTGCCCAGGTGGCCTCGACCTTGTGCTTGCTCCACCTCTGCTGCCTGAGCAACTGGGATGACCTGTGTGCTCTGCCACACCTGGCTAAGCTTTTCCTAATGGACGATATTTAAATAAAATATAATACGACAGTAACATAAAAATAATAACACAAATACATGAAATTCTCAGCCCAACGATAATTGTAAATTGCTAAATGCCACTCCATTAGGGCACTTATTCTCAACTTATTGAATATAGACTTTTTTTTTTTTTTTTGGCACTGGGGATCGAACTCATGACTTCACAGTTGCCAGGCAGGCGCTTACGCCACTGAGCTAAATCCCCTGCCGAATACAGATTTTAAAATGAATGAAGTTGTGTACAGCATGGTAACTTGGAAAAGGAAGTTGCAGTGTGACAACATTTTCACATACACATAGAAAAATGTAGAACAGAAAAAAATCTTTTTGCTTTTGTTTTGGTGCCAGGGATAGAACTCATGACCTCATGCTTGCCAGGTAGGCACTTATGCCATTAAGCAGAAAAAGTCCCCAGCAGAAAAAAAGTCTTTTGTGAAGAAGATACATTTATTTGTTGCTACCAAAACTAATAGGAAGGCAAGAGATGTAGCTCAGTGGTAGAACACTTAGCCTAGTGTGCAGAGGGACACAGCACCCAAAAAGTGGGAAAATAAAAATGGTAGGAAAGTGCTAAAGTAGTCACCCTTCTAGTTAATGTCTAAAGTTTTTTTTTTTCTTTTTTTTCCTTTTTTTGTCTGAGACAGGGTCTCTGTGCAGTTCAGGCTGGCCTTGAGCTTACTTTGTAGCTCAGGCTGGCCTCGAACTCGCAAAGATCCTCCTGCCTCAGCCTCCCAAGTGCTGCGATTACAGGCATGAGACACCACGCCCGGAAAGTTTTTTTAAATTTGGAAGGGATTTTTGGTTGTGTTTTGGAAGGGTGGTGGTTCTGTGCGTGTGTATGTGTCAGAGAGAGAATATATCGTGCTATGTTGTCCAGGGCTCCTGGGCTTCAGTGATTCTCCTGCCTCAGGCTCGTGAATAGCTATTAAAACTACAGCATAGCCACCACACCTTGTTCTTTTTTATTTTTGTAAAAGAAGATTGTAAATAGGTGAAAACCATCACCTATTCTGCACATACAGATTTTTCACTTTCCTTTTCTTTTCTCTTTGAGATACTTATTTTGGTTTGGTTTTTGGTTTTTTGAGACCAGGATCTTACAACATAGCCCCAGCTGGTCTTGAACTTGCTATGTAGCCGAGGCTGGCTTCTAATTGACAGCAGTCTTCCTGCCTCAGCCTCCTGAGTTCTGGGATTACAGATATGCACCACCACACCTGGCTTCTGTTTGAGCTCTTTGTGATGTGTGATTCTACACAGTGACAGTATTCTCAAGTCTGTGGCTGCTACTGCACAGATGTATTACAGGTCATGGTAGCAGTAAAAGAATCTTAGCCGAGAATTGGGCTTTCTGCTTGGTCACAGAAACATTGGGTTCTTTAAAAATCTCCAGTCACCCCTGTGTCATGTCTGGTTCCCAGTTAGGAAACTGAAGATGTCACATCTAGGGGAACAGACACCACTGCTGTTCTGTCTGAGCCATCCACTGGGACTGAAAACTCAGCCCCAGTAAAAAATTACAGGGACAAAGCTTAGTGAAAGGCTTTGTTTGTAAAGAAGAAAAGCAAATGGGGGATAGATAGCTACCCTGGTAAGAAATATGGGTAGGAGGCTCTGGAAAGATGAAGGACCCATGGGTCCTTGGTTTTGGCTGCTTTTATAGGAGGTCAAGGGCCCTCCCGCCAAGCACCCACCCACCTAGAACTGGCCATGTCCAGATTGACTTCTGGCACCTTTGCCTATGTAGTCTCTTCCAGTGGCCTACATGCAGATTTTTTGTATTTGTTTACTTGTCTCTGAGCTAATTTTTTCAGGGCCTTTCTTTGGGGCAGCCAGCAGGTTGGCAAGGGGGTGCTTCATTCATGATCCACGTAGAGTGAGCGAGCAAGGTGTATGGATGTCTGTTGTACTCTATAATCTTATGATGAATATAGTGACCTGAGTGGACACATATGTATAGCGCGCGTGTGTGTGTGTGTGTGTGTGTGTGTGTGTATCTTAGCGCATAGGCGTGAGCACATACTTGTGTGAGAGCTTCACCCTTTCCCCTCAAGTTTTCCCTGTATTGCACTGGAGGTGGTGAGAGGTGGCTATCTCAGCTTGGCTTTGTGAACTTGACTTTCTCTGTGTCCTGCTTGTCAGTTCTTTCCCTCTCTGGTCTCTTGGTCCAAGTCCCAGCCTTTCTTTATCTGGTTTTTCCCTCTGTTTATCCCATCTGTGACTTATTTCCCAGGAGAATCAGTCTAGTAAAGTTTGTTTTTTACACCATGTAGTCAGGATTTTCTAAAAGACCTAGTGAGACCCTTGTGCTGTTTTTCCCCCGTTTATGGGCCCCCGCCCCTACCTGTTATTCTCAGTCAGCTCCTGCCTGATCAAACCAGAAAACAAAAGAAGCCTATAGATTGGATTCAATATGTTTGCTTTAAAATTTATATTATATACAATGAGCTGAAATTTTTTGTTTTTAATTGTGACTACTATTTTTCAACTCTTAAATCTTTATAAAGTGAGGTTAGGTGTGGTGGTGCACACCTGTAATCCCAAAACCCTGAGAGGCTGGAGCTTGCAAGTGCAAGCCCAACCTGGACAAGTTAGTGAGTTATAAAACCCTGTTTCAAAAGAAGAAGAAAAATGGCTGAGTATATAGTTCAGTGCAAAGCCAAACAGAACTGTTGGAGAGGGAAAGATGTTGAATTCTGTCTTAGTTACTTTTTACTCGTCACTGAGACAAAATACCTGATGTCCCAAGTTGGGAAAGGAAAGGTTTATTTCTTGCGGTTTTGGAGGTTTCAGTCCATACTCAGCTGGCTCCAAGGCAGGGTGGCATGGTGGGGCCGCAGTTCATGGCAGCTGCAAACAGTAAGGGAAACCAGCTAGACAGAGAGAGGTGCCTTCTTTCTGCCATTACACTGTGTGCTGGCTCCACCCCTAGGCGGGTGTAGCACTGACACCATCAATCCAAGTGCTACACAATGAACCAATCACAAATGCACAATGCAGACACATGAGGCCTGAGGGCCACCAACATAAACTATGACAAGTTCTGACCCAGCACTGCCAAAAAGAAAAAAAAAAGTACTAGAAACATGAAATACGTTAGAAGACAGGCAGAATTAACTATGTATAAATGTTCAAATACAATAACCTCATTTATAGAAAACAAATATTTCATAGTTTTATTATTACTGACCATGAAATATGTGAAAGTGCTTCTATTTCACAGCAAATGTGTCACTAAAAACATTACATTTTCATTAAATTGAAAAAAAACTCATATATAAACTGTCTGCCTCGCTCTCCCTTTTCTCCTAGCTAGTTTGAGTTTCATGCATTTTCCTGTTCTAGAGACAGAGCACATCCATAGCATTTCTGTTAAGTCAGGGGAACACCCTGTCCCTGTCCCTGTCCCCTGGGAGTCCTCCTCCTCCTCCTTCTGCCCCAGACCCGTACCACCCATTAGACTGAAGGAAGAGATGGATTGGATGCCCTTGCCGGCCCCTGGCAGCCACCTGGGCCCCTGCGGCTCTGCCTGCTCACTGCACATCTCTTCCAGGAGCGGCCGCGGAGCGCGGTGGAGCAGCTGTGCCTGGCGGAGAGCAGCCGGCCGCGGATGCCGGTGGAGGAGCAGCTGGAGCGCATCAGACGCCACCAGCAGGCCTGCTTGCGGGAGAGGAAGCGGGCGCTCACCGTCCCAGGCCCTGTTCCTGTCGCCAGCATCACTGTTGCCACTGTCCCGGGGCCTGCTGACCAGAGCTCCTCGCAGGGCCCCTCGAGCGTGCGGGAGACCCCGGGCAGGGCCCTGCAGGTGTGCCCGCTGTTTCTGATTGTCGTTGTGTAAAGTCTGGCATCACTGGGGTTTTACACACTCAGTTATGGAACTGATGGGCTACAGTGTCATTTTGGATTATTTAATTCACACAATAATAGACTAAGGCAGCCTTATAAAAAGACAATGACTCTGACCTTAAGAGGACAGAGCCAGCTGGATGTGGAGGTACACACCTGTCATCCCAGCACTTGGGAGGCTAAGGCGGGCGGATCGCAAGTTCAAGGCCAGCCTGAGCTACAAAAAGACAAGGTGGTAGAGCAGTGCCAACCTCCCTAGTGTATGCTACCAGTTGTGGGCTTAATCTTCTCTACTGAAAGCTAATGGTTCAACTTGACTGTCTGCTAGAGACATAAGAAGACAAAAGCATTTTCAACTAGTATAAAATGACACACAAGTTGCCAGATTAGTCCCCACTTCCCTTCCGAATAAAATGTGTACCGCTGTCACCTCTCAGCTTCAGTTTTGTGAAGTGTCCCCTCCCCTTTGTCCCTATTTGTTGCCTGTGTGGGACAGAGACAGCAGCCAGGCAGCCTTTGCAGCTGCTGCTCTCAGGTCTGTCCCTGTCAGGCCCGGTTTCTGTGGGCAGAGCCCGTCTCCCACCCGACTTGGGGCATCCCTGGCCCAGAGCCCCCCATCCCACGGCCTTGCCACTGGGAATTAACCTGACTGGGCTAAGGGCACATTCCATAAACAGAATGTGGGGTTTATGGGAAAGAGAAAGCAGAAAATAGGGCTTGTTTCCTGTGATTTTTTTTTGTAGAGAATTTCTTTTGTCCAAACCTTCAGGCACTGTCTATAAAATGCACATGCATGCCTGCTAGGAGTCTAAAAACATTATGTCTTTTGGGCAGAACCGGAGGGACAATGTTAAAGAGCTGGACGCTGTCAGTAGAGAAAATGACATAAAACCAAACTACGACACTCCTGTGGAAATCGTCCGACTAAAAGAAGCTGAGCCCCAAAATACGGATTATAGCCAAGAGGTAAAGAGATTTCAGGACAGATGTCTAAAGAATACAGCATGTGTCTTTAAGTTACAGAGGCCAGATATCTAAATGAAATGATAGGTTTCCTTTAATCTTAGCCACAAAAGATATGTATTAGTGAAAAATTTGGAGCATAATCAAAGCTAGAATAAATTATTAATAATCGAATTAGAGAATAATCCCAAATGGGGCATTGTGGTGCTCAACGATATTGCAGCTAGTTGGGAAACTAAGGCAAAGAGAGGGTGTTGCAAGTTCAAGGCCAGCTTGGGCTTAGTCCCCAAGATGGGGGAAAAACAAGAAAACAGCAGTCTTAAGGCAAACCATCTCTGCACAAGTAACTTTTTAAATCCTTGTAGTAAAAAACGTTAATATTTTTAACATATTTGAATCTAACTTTACTGTCAGTAAATATTTGAAATAGTATATAAATTTGGGGGAGATCATATTATAAAAAGTTGCTTTAGAATCATTTTAGGTTTATTAATATGTCATAAAAGTGCTTTGAAAAGGAAATTTGTCTGCTTATTCTGTAGTTTAAAAGAACCGAATGTTTTTTTAATGAAACAATTTCCACACCTGAGCCAAATGGAGTGAATTCTGAGGAAGTGATGGATAAAGAAAGTAACAAAGAAAAGATGCCTGAAGATATAACGTACAGGTAACAACAAAAAGAACTGTGTTAACCTGTCACCCCTGCCACCAAATACATGAGTGAAACAAATTTGAAGAAAAATCTTTTGGCTCACAGTTTCTAAGGGTGGTGTCTCAGCTCCACCCTCTCTGGGCAGAGTGGGATGTGGCTTCAAGGCCACACCCTCCAATACTGCTGTGATCTCACTGAGGTTAGAGCCCTTGGCATCCCATTGTGTCTGGACACTGCTGCCTTAGGGACCAAGCCTTTGACATAGGGAGCTAATTCAAACCACAAAAGAAATCATTCATAAAACTGAAGAACTGCTTTAAAATAATGAACTTCCAGGCTGGGTGTAGTGGCACACACCTATAATCCCAGCACTTGGAAGGCTGAGGCAGGAGGATCACCACTAGGTCAAGGCTAGCCAGGGTACCTAGTAAGTTCAGGGCCAACCTGAACTAAACAGCAGGACCCTGTCTACAAAAATCAAATTACAAAACAGAGTCAAAAAGTGATGGATTCCAATTCTGCCTTAGGAGCTATGGGATCTTAAAATGCAGGTTCCATTTGTAAAAATGAGAATAATTATACTCTTATTTCATAAGTCTGTTGTGAGGATTAAGTAAGAAAATACATTTACAGCATTTAAAATGTGCTTAGCACTTAGGATAATACCTCATTAAAATAATGCTAAAAGCCAAGTGTGATGACACATGTCCATAATCCAAGAGGCTAAAGCAGGAGAATCACAAGTTTGGGCTGTGTAACAAAACTCAAGACTGACCTAGACTGTATAGTAGGACCTGAATGAATGAATGCCAGAAAGCACATAAGTTGTAGCAAAGTAAGTAACTCAGCACTCAGCATCACCTGTATAGGTGAGCAGCTGGAATGGAAACTGATCGGAAGTCTAGGTTCTCTGATAAGAGAGTTCCAGAACTTATGGTGATTTGCTTTTATTTTTTACATGTATTTCTGTGTGTGTGTGTGTGTGTGTGTGTGTGTGTGTATTGCAGATTGTACCCAGGGCTTCATGAATGCTAGGCAAGTACAGTTACTAATGCTAGAAAAAGAGATATGTTGGCCAAGTGTGGAGGTGTACACGCTTGTTTGAATTTGAAAAGTATTTGGCTTTGTCTGATTTAAAGAATCTAAAGTAACACAGGTACGGATTCAAATGTAGCCAGCACACCAAAAGTCCGTGGGCTTGCTGGACAGAGGGGGAGGCACATGCCTGAAGTCCCAGAGCTCTGCGAGCTGAGGTAGAGGATCACAGGCAGGGCCAACTCAGCCACTTAGCAGGAGTCTGTCTCAAACTTTTAAACAAAGCACTGAGAGTGTAGTTCGGTGTAGAGGCTCTGAGTTCAATCCCCAGTACAAAACTTTTTTAAAAAATTTAATAAACTTACAAATTCTTAACAACAACAAAACACTGTGTTGGCCACACTGAAGTATGCTAAGGAATCAACTCGTAATTCCCAAAGTGGGTGCAGTATTTATCTTGCTCTTCCCAAATAAGCTGTAACCAAGCAGTTTGAGAAATTTCTTTCTTTTCAGATGACTTCTGTTCAGTGAAGTGTGAGAGGTGTGCAAGTCATTGTTTCACTGACTCTCTTGAAATAATGGATTTAGGGCTGAATGGAGCTCGCTCACCTGCATGAGATGCTGGGATCAATTCCTAGCACCAAAAAACAAAACAAAGAGCCAAGGATTTAGCTCAACGCTGTAAGTGCCTGCCTGGCAAGCACGAGGTTATGAGTCCAATCCCTGGTACCAAAAAAAAATTTTTTTAAGTTTAAAAAAAAAAAGATTACAAAGGAAATGATGAATTTTTACTATATTCAGTAGTTGCTAATGCTATTAGCTGAAAGTCTTAAAGGAACCTAAATGATAAACAAATTGAGCTGCCAATCACTGGCCACTTTTTACTGCTCTGTGTTTGCAACACATCATAATTGCATTTATCACGGGCATTGCTGCGTGGACATCTTGTCTCTTCATCATTTCTACTTCCGCTCCTCTTCCCTACATCTTTTTCTCCCTCCTCAAAGTCCTCTTTCCTCTGGTTCCTGTCATCTTTGCTTTTACTCCTTAAAATATTTTGGGTTTCTCATGTAAGAGAAACTGATCATTTGTGACATCACAAAAAGAGACAATCCATTAGTGTGACAGTGCCTGAGACCCAGTTAGTGAAGTATCACTTGGCACCCCAAACCTAAACGTAATCAAGACTCGCAATCCTGGCTGGGCGAGTGGCACACCTGCCACCCCAGAACTCAGGAGGCTGAGGCAGGAGGGTCAATTCAAGGCCATTCTGGACTATAAAGCAAGACCCTGTCTCGAAACAAAAAAAAAATCAGTGTGAAAACTAGTATAGATAAAAAGATGCTTTTACAGATCAATACCAAAGAACAAAAGAATATAGCCTATTTTAGATTAAAATAGACTTTAAGAGACTTGTTGCAGCCATGTATAGTGGTGTGTGCCTATAACCCCAGCATTTGGGAGGCTGAGGCAGAAGAATACTGTGACATAGGGTACACAGCAAGACAAAAAGAGAGACTTATCAGACAGCATAGTGAATGGCCCTTGGTTTGGTTTGGCTTAGTCTGGTTTTTGGTCTTTTTGAAACAGGGTCTCACTATGTAGCACAGGCTGACCTTGATCTCACTAGGAAGACAAAACTGGCCTTGAACTTACTGTGATCCTTCTGCCTCAGCCTCTGGAATACTGGGATTACAGGCATGCGCCACCATGCCCAACTTGATGGCTTTTAAATAGCATTATGTGGCACTCAGGAAAATTTGACCAATTATTGGGTATTTGAGAGTATGAGAATTAAAACAACTTGCTAAAATATTTATGTATTATCTATAGGAGAGGAAGAGGCAATTAAAAGAATTGAGATATATTATATAAATTGACCACCTCCCCATGAGTGTAACACTGTGTACTAATAAGAACATGTACTGATAAAAATTTAAAATTTTTTAAAAATGAAATACTTCCCCTAGGGCCAGGCACCTGCCTGGTAAACACAAGGTCTTGAGTTTAGTACCAACAAAATAAAAATTAAATACCCCCATCACATCTGACTTGGCATGGTGGTCCATGCCTGTAATCCAAGTCCTGAGGCAGGAGAAGCTCCAGCTGAAGGCCAGCCCAGACTGGAGAGTGAAAGCTTGTCTCAGAAACATAGAGACTCACGTCTGAACATCCTTTAAATTAGTTTGGGGAAGGGCTGGAGCTGGAGCTGTGTGGTAGGGCAGATTCCTGACCGTGCGGGAGGCCCTGGGCTCAGTCGTGGGTTAGGTCTGATGGGGTTTGGAAGGAACAGGATCAGCAGAGTTGTCGGCACCCTTGAAGCAAGGCTGCAGGCTGCGGGTGCAGGCTGCTCTGCTCTTCCTATGTTCTGAGTTTCTTGAAGAATGAGAAGAAAAGGAGGGATACCAAACAGAATATTAGCCACTGGTAATGCAGGCAGGCGGTGGCATCTTTCTATATGGTTAAAAGTTTGGTTAAAAAAACTGGGCAAAAGAATTCACTGTATTCCATAGTCGGTTTTAAAATATCATTGTTTTCATTAGCCCTGAAGATGAGGCGCAAATCTCAAATCATAAAGCAGAGGGCTGTTGTGAGGAAAAAGTGAAGGACGGTGCTCACGAAGAGACAGAAACTGTCACTTCCCAGGAGTTGACTGCTGTGACTTCCAGAGAAAACCAGACGCCGACAGGTAGGTGTCGCACATTTCAATTCCTCACTGGGCACTTGCTCTGAACTCTAAACTCATTCTTTCGTAATTCTAAAAAGGAAGCCACTTAATTACCTTGTCTGCAGATGAATTCACAGGGGTGGGGTTGGGTGGGAGTGGACTAATGCATGAAGGGCCCTGCTGCTGAACCTGCTCTCACAAGATCCTACAAGCTGGTATGGTGGCCCACACCGTAATCCTAGCACTCTGGGAGGCTGAGGCAGGAGGATCACAACTTCAAGCCCAGCCTGGACTACTAACGGGCTTAGTGAGACACTGTCTCAAATTTGCAAAAGCTCTGGGTTCAATCCCCAGTGTCACAGAAAAATACATTCATAGAATGGAAGCGTTTACTCTAGCGCCTGCTTTAATCCACATCTGGATTGTTCTTTGATAGTAGATCATTGTCCCCAGCATGTTAGAATCAGACATTCTGTGCTGCCACCCTGTACGAGCAGGGTGCTGGAGACTGAACCCATGCTGTGCACGCTGGACAGGCAGGCGCTGTACCCGTGAGCTACAGGCCCAGCCCTTCTGTCATCCTTTGGACTCCTCCACAGATCTGTTTTGTTTCTCTTTGTGAGTTTGGAGAGTGGGCATGTGGGGTAGGGTCACACCACCATTGCCTGTTTGGAGCCTCGCTGCTTGTTTATAAGCAAGAATTCATTCCCAGCCATCTTCTCCCACTCCCTGCTTTTTGCAGAAGGTTAGAGCAAGGAAACTCAGTCTCTCTTAGGAGAGTCTGGGCCTAGGGCTGAGCATTCCCCTTCTCCGAACATAGATCAGGCCTATGTACTTATGTCACCTGTCCATGCCCTGATACGGCACACTGCACACCTATGCAGCTGTGTGCAGAGGTGTCGGCACTGTCTGTTGTCACTTGACACCAGCTTCTTGTTCAGCAGGGCTGAGTGGATATGGTAGTGTTGAGTCTGTGAAATCTACAACCCTGTACTTAGCTGCACACGCTAGAAAAGACCCGTGAGCTAGGCTCTGAGGAGGACGGTAAGCAGGTAGACGCCTCAGAACGGACCTCAACGGAAAGACAAACTAGGGGAAGTTGCGTACTGCACACCAGCAGCTCAGGACAGGTCCCACGTGCCGGGCGCCCTTCCCGGGCCGAGCACAGTGTGACGGGCTCTCCCTCTGCGCACAGCTGGGAGGTGCTGACCTTCTCTGTGCTCTTGCTGTGTTACAGGGAAAAGTCTGTCCCCGTCACCCGAGTCCTCGGCATCACCAGTTCCGTCAACCCAGCCGCAGCTGACAGAAGGCTCCCATTTCATGTGTGTGTAGCTTGGAAGTACGTCATCTCCTTTTCCTTTTCGCTGTCACTTTCCCTGTGTCTTATTTCATCATCAGCCAAAGCACCCAAGGGTGCAGGGACGCCCTCCTTGCGCTCTTTCCAGAACCTGAGTCCAGGGCCCTTCAGCCTCACCCACTGGCCGCAAGGGTCCCCGAGGTTTTAGCTATGAGGGTGTGTTAGTGATTTTAAAGGACAAAGACATGTTATGATGCAGCCAACTGGGTGAAGTGTGAAGATCTCTCTTCTTTTCTGTTGATTTTCTGAGGGTGGCCGTGCAGACAGGAAGGAGGGGCAGCCCTTCTTGGACAGTGCTCTTTTGTCCACAGTTGTAGCTGTGAGAATACTCCCAGCTCTCACTTTTAAACTTTGCAGGTGGGTGGGGGTGTCACTCAGTGGGGGCCACTTGTCTGCTGTCTAGGAGGCCCTGGGTTCAATCTCCAGTTCTGCTAAAAAAAAATATATATACACACACACACACACAATTGCTTGTTTACCTATAGTTTCATAGTTTTCAGCACCTTTTTTTTTTCCTTTGCAGAAAAACTGAGATACAACAGTTAATTTTTATGCCTTCCCCGCATCTTCCCTCACAGGGTCTATGAGGGCTTGGCACTCTCCGGGCTCTGGGTTTGCCACCAGCCTCTGAGAAATAAGTACAAGCAGCAGAAACATGCTCTGAGCACTTTACAGCATCTTGCAATTTTACACTCGCAAGATAAATGAGTGCAAATACTAACCTGACTGAATTTACCCAGTCTTGTTTATTTTCTGGGATCTACTTCCACTCACACCTTTTTGTTTTCATCCTTTTTTTTTTTTTTTTTTCTGCCAGGAAGAGTGATGTTACCCTGTCGGGTCTGCACCTCTTAGTTGGCATCACATCTGCCCGGGGCCTGGCAGAGGCTGTGTTTTGCCCGACGAGTGCAGGGCTCACGTCCCAGTGTCCCTTTGTCTGGCCTCTCTCTGTATTTCCCCTCATGTTAAGTGCTTACGCTGCTACTTCAGAGCATCAAACCCAGGACAGACAAACGCTACGCTCCTCTGATTTCTCCTGCAGTCGGTAGACAGCCTCTGCCTGCCTCAGGGAGGAGCTGTACGCTCAGAGCCATTCCCTTACTTTTTGGTTCAGCAAATAAATTGCAATTTATTGTTGTTGTTGTTGTTGTTGTTGTTGTTCTTCTTCTTCTTCTTCTTCCTCTTCCTCTTCCTCTTCCTCTTCTTCCTCTTCCTCTTATTCTTTTCCTTCTTCTCCTTCTTCTTTTTTGTACCAGGGATTGAACTCCTGACCTCGTGCTTGCAAAGCAGGCACTTATGCCACTGAGCTACATCCCCAGCCCTACAATTTATTGTACACAGACTTTCCTGATAAAAAAGGCTGTTCAGGATTAAAACTCCAGTACATTCTCATATTCCTTAAGAAGTCAGTAAGTTTTATTTTATTTTTTGTGTTTGTGGTTTTTTGCTTTTGCTCTATTTCAAGAACCAGTGTTATTACATATTATACTGAGGCATAGTATATTTTCTAGTCTCACATCATGTAGCCACCACAAACAAGAAAACTCAGAGTGCTGCTTTGCTGCTGTGCCTCTATTTTTCCTTTTTTGCGGTGCTGGGGATGGAACCCAGGGCCCCACACATGCTGGGCAAGCGCTGTAGTCCTGAGCGCCATCCCAGCTGCCTAACAGCTGCGCCTCTGAGCCAGCAGTCCTGGCAGGACTGAGGAAAGCTTTCCCAGTGGACTGCGTCTTAGGTAGCTTTCATGAAGTTCTGCAGATCTTTGCTTACCACGCTGATCTTTGGATTCAGCAACAAATTTGGGTGCATTTTTTTTTTCTGACTTGCCCTTTAATCGCATAGCTTCTTTGAGAATTACACTCTTGGAAGTGAAAAAAAAAAGTCCTTTAATTGTACTGTTTTAGGATCTTTGTGACCACACTTGTCTTTGCTATTGTTGGGTCTCTATCAGTAACTCTGGGACTCTGTCATTCCTTGGCTTTGCAGGTGTCAGAGTAATTTCCTCTGTCTTATTTTACAGTTACGCTGACTTCTGTTGAAACTGCTCACAGACCTTCAGCAATGTAAGAAGATATTGTACAGTATATTTTAAATCTATGAAATTCATAGTTCTGATGCTTTTGACCCCAGAGCATCATTTTATCACTTCTGGAAGATGTTCCTTCCAGAACAGCTTTAAGGCCCACACGCACACTCCACCCCAGCCGCCTCCCACCCCCGCTGGCCGCGCCCCCAGCCCATAGGTCTCCCCCGGAGCTTTCTCAGTTGCCGATCTCCAGATTGATGTTTCTTAAGTCAAGGTGAATTTATATTTCTTTTTGCTTTTTGGTACATAAAGTTATTATTTCCAATGAAGCTTGTTTTTTCCTTTTTTTCTCTTTCATTTTGGCTACTCCAGTGCTTTCTTTCACTCTTGATTTGTAAAAATTTTATATATATATATATATATTTAAAATGTGCCATTTTCTTACTGCTAAGTGAAGTATGTCCTGTTTTCTGCTATATTCTTTCTCAGATTGCAATGTCAGCAGTTACTGCCACTCGTCAGCTTAAACACAAATGTTACCGCTTACCTTTTCAAAAAACAGTTAAAGTGTAGGTATCTTGGAGTACTGGACTTATACTTCATTGGAGTAGATGTGTACAGCAATAAGCAGATTTTCAAATCCAGTACTTAGTTTGTGTATAAATGTAATTATGTTCATTGTGTATATATTATACAATGAGCACATGTAATGTATTAAAGGCTACTTACTATTGTTTAAATGCAAATGTTCATATCTCATTTCTTTTTTATCATGTTAAATAAATGTTGATGTTCTTAGATCGCTTGTGTTAGAATTCTTTTCTTCCCATCTAAAGTGGAAAATCACACAACTGAGGGTATGATTTAGCAGCAGAGCACTTACCTAGCGAACACAAGGTCCTGGGTTCAATGCCCAGCACCAGAAAAAGAAAGAAAAAAAAAGACTCAACAGACTTCTGAAAGAAAGAGCATTCTGTTAATCCTAGAATCCTAGACAACACCACAAAAGGACTTGTGCACCCGGCCCTCCCGCCTCACAGTGAGGGAACCTGGGCCCCAGGAATGAACGGCTTTGCCGGCCTTAATCCTGTTACCTGTGACCTGGGTGCTGGGCCAGTGTAGGAGTCTTCTAACTTCCTCAACTTACCAGCTCATCACCAATGGGCAAATTTAGTTTGGCGAAGTCTTCTTCTGTATTGGCCCTCGTCTCCCAGTTCTGGACCACAGCACGGAGCTCTTGCAGCCCGTGTGAGGGGCGGGAGGGCTGCCTCTCACCATGCGGAGCTGAGCCTCTGTGGCCCGGGCAGGAGCCCCTGGAGCACTTCTCTCCCAGCACATTCTCTGCAGACCTTCACGCTCTTCAGAATCAATTACGTTTTCTTTCCTCTGTAACCTTTTGTCGGTGCTGTATATTGTTCCTGGAGTTCAAGGAAATCTGATGCTTTCAGATTCCTACAGAGTGGCTCAAACCAAAAGGCGCTGGTTGGTCTTTCCTTTCTCTTCCATGTTATGCTAAAGAGGATTTGGGTTTCATTCCACATGCAGATGGATATGAATTCACCTCCTCCAGGCAGAAACATGCACATGAAACGCAGCTAGAGGCAGGCGGGCTGGAAACAAGCTGGACAGGAAAGGGGAAGGTCACTGTCGTATCTGCCCTGCACATTTGAGACGCCGCAGGACATCTTCCCTCATCCTTTCCCTGGGGTCGGGTGATCATTGCTGCAGATCTTTGCAGGGTATTGCAGGGAGACTTTCTTTTATTCTTCGGGTTAGGTTTGGGCTTTTTGCAGGGATTTTATGTTCAAGACTCTGTGTGTGTTGTATTATGTTGATTAAAAAACACAACATTGTGTATGGTGCTGGGGATCGAATCCACGCCTTCACACATGCTAAGCAAGTGTTCCTCCGTGAGCGGTGTCTCTAGTCACAACAGTTTTTAGCTTTTTCCTGCAGAAAAAACATGTTCATTATGACTCGTGTGGTGGCACGTGCCTGTAATCCCAGCACTCAGGAGGCTGAGACAGGAGGATCTCCCTGAGTTTGAGGCCAGCCTGAGCTATGTAGCAAGACCCTGTCCAAAAAACAGCAACAAAAGTTATTAGGATCTCTGGAATCCTACGGAGCCTAAAGAAAGAAAAGAGCGTGGAGTAATTGAGACTCTTGCCAACATTTCCAGGAGCAGGTGGAGTAGCGTGGATTTACCCCAGCTCAGGCCCTTCGCTGGGGGCTCTGTGTAGTAAAAGGGAACACAGCTGCTCAGACCTGGCCCTGTCAGTGCCTTCCTGCCAACCCCAGTGCCCCTCACAGACTCCCCTCTCTGCCGGAGACACAGGAGAGCTCGAGGCTGGGCCACTCTGCCAGGAAAACCCTGAGGGGCCACAGGGTTTTTCCAGGGCCCAGTGTCCTGTTGGGTTGGTGACTGTCACTGTGTTCAAGTCCTGCACGCTCACCTAATGCAGGTACAGGAAGTGACAAATGAAAGCTGAGTGCAGCAGGGGGTGATGCGCACACCTGTCATCCAAGCACTTGGGAGGCTGAGGCAGGAGGGTTGAGAGTTTGAAAGGCCAGCGTGCACTACGTAGCCTGTCGCAAGCCAAATCTTACCTACCTAACCTGAGCAGGGTTAGCCAAAGAGGTTTCTTTCTGAGTAAAAGCCAAGATTCCAGAGGGGGCTTGAGGTGAGTGCCCAGAACCTTCCAGTGTTCTCGGCCAAAGCCCCCTGGAAAGAGCAGCCCAGGTATCATTCTTGGGGCCCACAGGCTCCCAGGTGTGCGCACCATCCTCATTCAGGCAGAGGAGAGTCTGGGGCGATTCTGTTTACTATTTAATTACTTCACAGTTCTGGGGTTGAACCCAGGGCCTTCACACCGAGCTTTGACCCCAGGTCACTTTTTCTGTTTTAAATCCATTTTATTTCAAAGAGAAAACATTTCAAATCGTGTCAATCGGGCAGCAGTGGTACATACACTGTGCACTGTCATCCCCAAATAATTCACCCCGATAACAAGACATCTGCCTTCAGTTGTCCCAACAACACCAGCACAAGTTTTCTCTTCAATGACCTTGGAGAAATCGTTAGTATAACTATCTTAACTATTTTTATATACCTATATATACATTACACATGTTTCTTTCAATACTATTTTTACACTTGTGTCTGATTTATTTCACTTATGAGTATGGCTTCAAGTTGCATCCATTTACCTATAAAGGCTCCAGTTTATCTTTGTGGCTGAGTACTACTCCATTGTATAAAATGTCACCTTTTTTATCCATTCCTTGGTTGACGGGCATTTAGGTTGTTTCCAGGATGTAGCTATTACCAGTTGTGCTGCCGTACACACAGGTGCACATATTTCAAATGATGTTTCTAATTCATTTGGAAAGTTACCTAGAAGGGGAATATCTGAATCGAATAGGTCCTCTAGTCCTAGTTTGTTTTTTGTTTTGTTTTGTTTTTTCTTTTTCTTTTAAAGAGAAAAAAGTAGAAAAATCAAGAAACAAACAAATTAAAAAAATAGCAAAAGCAAAATAACCACAGCAACAACAAAGAACAACAATAGCTATATAGGTTTTCAAAACAATGTGATAGGAATTTAACAATGGTTGCCATATTGCATATTGTTATCTTCAAAATAGTTGCTCAGGTTACCAGATACAGGGATAAAACAAAACAGTAAAATAGAACAAAACACTGAATTTCACAAACAAGACAGAAAGAAATCCCCTACAGTTGCTATACTGCATAGTTATCCTCCAAATAGATGCTCAGACTACCAGCTTCAAGCCTGCAAAGCCAATCAGTCAATACAAGCATTATCTTTTAACTTCAGTTGCTTTCACCTCAGCCTGGCTTCCTCCGAGTCAGTACATTACTGGGGGTGGGGGGCCTGCTCTTGTCCCCTGGCCTGTGCAGCCACTGGCTCACAGAAAGGCGTGGTTTGGCTTCCTGATTCTCTTCCCATTCCCCCTGCCAGCTGCCCCAGTTCCCAGTCCTAGTTTTTGGAGGAGTATCCACGCTGATTTCCACAATGGTTGCACCAGTCTACGCCCCCACCAACAATGGAAACGGGTTCCTTTTCCCCCACAGACCTGCCAGCATTCGTTATTGGTTAATTTCTTGATGTGAGCCCTTTATGGGGTGAGCTGGAATCTCAGTGTTGTTTTAATTTGCATCTTTCAAATGACCAGTGATGTTGAACATTTTTTACATATTTATTTTCAAGCCCTTTTTAATATGAGGCAGATACATTAACATTTTGGACAAACTTGATCAACTTTTAATATAAACTTTAAAGAAAAATAGCGTCTCTAGCCGGGCGTGTTGGCTCGCACCTGTAATCCCAGCACTCTGGAGGCTGAGGCAGGAAGATCATTGTGAGTTCGAGACCAGCCTGGGGCTACAAAGTGAGCACAAGGCCAGCCTGAACTGCATAGAGAGACTGTCTCAAAAAGACAAAAAAAAAAAAAAAAAACCCAAAAATAGCATCTCACTATTAACCTAGGCAATCTTCCTGCCTCAGCCTCCAAGTGTTAGGTTTATAGGCGTGTGGACACCAATTGCATATAAAAACCTGATATATGACAAATTCAATTTAAAAGAAAAAAATAACTACTCAGGCAGAGTCTCACTAAGTTGCCCAGTGGGCTCCAACTTGCTATCCTCCTTCCTCAGCCTTCCGGAGTGCTGAGGATAAAAGATGTGTGCCACCACGCCTGGCCTTTCCTTGTCCTTTTTCTTTTGTGGTATGGAGGATTGCATCCAGGTAGCACTGAGTTCATCCCAAATCCTTTTTAAATTTTTACTTTAACTTGGACACGGGTTGGATAATTTGCCTGAGTGCTGGTTTTTGAGACAGCACCTCGCTGTGCAGTCCAGGCTGGTCTGGAACCCACTGTGTAGCTCAGCTGGCCTCACAGCAATCCTGCTGACTCAGCCTCCTGAGTGCTGAGATCACAGGTGTGCACTACCACGCCCAGCCCAGTCCCCGGCTGGGTTTGAACTTGTTTATTGGTTTTGTTTTATTTTGTCTTTTTGAGACAAGTTCTCACTAGGCAGTTCAGGCTGGCCTCAAACTCACTTTGTAGCCCAGGCTGGTCTAGAACTCACAACAATCCTCCTGCCTCAGCCTCCTGAGTGCTGGGATTACTGGTATGCATCACCACCCCCAGTTTATTGGGCCTGAATTTGTGATCCTCCTTCTTCTGCACCCTGAATAGGTGCTACTATACCCAGGGGTGATTAAATTGTGAGTTTTGTTTTGGTGTTTTTGAGATAGGGTTTCAATTCAACTCAGGCTGACCTCGAATTCACTTTGTAGTTTAGGCTGGCCTCCAACTCACAGCAATCCTCCTGCCTTAGCCTCTGAAGGGCTGGGGTTATAAGGTGTGCACTACAGTGCCTGCTTCAAATTGGGAGCTTTAGATGATTAGACCCCTAGGGCCTCTGAGAGTCCCCAGAACCTTTGTGTGACTCAACTCAGGTTTGCTGATGCAGTCAGCACCAGTCTGCTCCATGCCTGGGGACAGAGGTCTGCACGGGTGCCATACGAGGAGGACCAGCTTTAGAATCAGACACGAACCCCGCAGTGCAAGCCAGGGAATTTGGCCTTTGCCTTCCCTGGTCTGGCTGAGCCTGTCCCCTCATCCAGGAGGTGTTGAGAGTTCTGAGTAGGAGCTAGTGAATTCACAGATGTAAAACGTTTTCTTCCTGGAGCATAGTTGGTGCTCATTAAATACCTGTTTCCCAGACGAACTGAGTGGAAAGTTTAATGAGCATTTCCTCCTGGACGTGGCCAGCAGCAGGTGGACCTCGGCCGTGCCAGGGCCGGAGATGGAGGGGATATGGTATAAGTCATCACTTGTGCCATCTACAGCTAAAGGATGTTACATAAATCAGCTGATCTAATCCTCGATCCTCGATCCTAGGAGGGAGAGATTTGTAGATTTCCCTCTTAGAGATGTAAAAAGGCACTGGCTAGGAAGTCCTGGGGCCCCTCCAGCTGGGGAAGAGGAGGCGCCCTCTGTACCCTTCAGCCTAGCCTGGGGCTTTTGTGGTAGTCAGAGTACACACTGCTTTGAGAAGGAGATCCCCATGTCTCAGCCTCCCCTGGGAGGAACATTTGAAAATTATAAAATGTCAAATAGTAAGTACTGTTAACACTCCAACTAATGGTGAGAAACACCACATTCTTTTCTTTTTTCCCTTTTTTTATTTTTTTATTTTGTGGTGGTGGGGATCAAACCCAGGCAGTGTGGCCCCCAGCTACATCCTGGAGAACTGATTTCTCATTGCTTGCTAATAGCAGTGTTGGTTCGGTAAATGCCTCTTGTTTCACTTCCGGTTGACAGTCCTACCAGCATGCAGTGAATTTAACTGTTGCTGTCATCAGTGTCTCTGGTTTTGACATGGAAAGGGAGTTTAAGCAACAAAAGTTATTTTGTTCAAAACAAAAGACTGATTTTAGCCCTTGTAAAGCAAGAGAAGCCGCCGATGGAGCTGCTTACAAGGTGTTAGCAAACCACTGACAGATCTGGGCCTCTCCCTTCAGGGCTGTGTCCTGCACTTTCTCAGGATGGACACCCCCTGTAGTATTGGGGATTGAACCCCTGCACATCTGGCCTGAGCTACAACCCCGGTTTCTTCACCCTTGTGTTGTGTTATGACGGGCCCTCCCTAAACTGCCCAGCTGGGCTTGAACTTGCCCTCTTCCCGCCTTTGCCTCCCAGGGTGAGCCTAGCAAACCCGACTTTTTAGGTATTTTGTTCCTAGTTGTTGTCATGATTTGTTTTTCTTTTTCAAGATAGAGTCTCGGTATGTAGTTCAGGCTGGCCTTCAACTCATCATGCGGCCAAGGCTGGCCTGGACCGCATAGTGATCCTCCTGCCTCAGCCTCCCAAGTGCTGTACTCACGGGCCTGCACCACCACGTCTGGCTTTGTGGTTATGATTTGGCATTTTTATCGGCAAATATCTACTAAACGCCCATGAAATACCAGCATTTGTAGAGTCCCGGTAAAGAACACAGAAATCTTCTGTTTGCAGGAGGAGGGACATAAAGCCAAAAAAGCAGGAGACAGCGGTTCGCAGGTGAGTGGGGAGGCCTGGGTGAGAGGAAGGCTTGGGAATGGCTTCCCCGGCTAACGCGAGCGTCTGGAAATGACCAGACACAATACAGGCCCTTTCAGGGACAGCACCGGCCCCGGGCAGGCAGGAAGGGCCTGTGCGCTGGATTAATGGCCAGGCAGCGCTGCGGTGAGGGAGGCAGAGGCGGCCGCGCGCAGCTGCTCTCCCGCCGGGGAGGGACAAACTGAGTGCTGCAGCTTCTTCCTGGTGGCAGGGTGGCCCGCGTGCGTGTGCGTGTGTGTGCTGGAACGCAGGCGTTTGTTACATGGAGGAAATTATTCGCCTACACTTTCTGGCCTCGATGTGGCAGGAGAAATGAAAGCCCTGCGAGGCAGGGGAGGTGCGGATGCCGGCGCCCGGCTTAGGATCAGCGAGGGACGATCTCTTTCCGGAGCTCCGTTTGTCCTGGTTTCTGGCCCTCGTGTCTGTTCCTCTTGCACACTTGCGACTGACACACGCACGTAGATACACACGTGCACACTGCCGGCTGTAATCCACCCCCTTTAACCACCAGTGCGTCTGAGGCAAGCGTAGGTTTTAGAAGATTAGGTGAGACAGTCATTCACAAAGTTTGTGTTGGAGGAGAGGCGAGGTCATCATTGCTCTGAAGGCCTGGGAACACAGTCCCAAGGTAATTAGGTTAAAAAAACCGAAATTGGACCTGTGCTTGCCAAACTGACTTTCTGCATTTCGGATGATTTCTATGCAAGGCCCACAACAGGATAATGAAAAAAGCGCTCCCCTAGGCCCGGTCTGATGGATTTGGTCAGATGCTGTGTAAATTAAATCCATCTCGAGAACCTGACCCCCAAATGGGATTTTTATTTCCGAAAGACCGGAGTTGAAAACGTGAAGTCAGACAGCGCTTGGGCTCTTCTCCACATTCCTGCAAAACGATTTCAGTTTTTCTTCCACAGTCTTCAGGATGGGGAGGTCATTTTCCAAGGAGTTTGAAAAAAAAATTTTTTTCTGAAGTTTTAACCCTTTGAGAGAAGACACCTCTTTCCCTGGCTGTAGCTTCTTAAGGGTGTAGAGAATCATGCAAATAGAGACTTTTTTTTTTTTCAGAGCACAAATGTCAAAGGCAGAAAGTTGACTCAAACCTTATTAAATTAAGACTCAAAGGAAATGGTTATGCTTCCTAGAATGCAAAATTTCATAATTGAACTAATATGATTTTGCAGCCAACTGTTATGGAAATACTAATATAAGTAGATTAAGTGATATGTGGAAAAATTCACTGTGGTTTTGCAAAGTTAAGTAGACTAATTAGAAATTGCAAGTGGAAAGCTGGGTGTGGGGTGCTTGCCTGTAACCCCAGCTCTCCAGCAAGAGGACTGAGCACTCAGGGCTGGTCAGAGTGAGCTGAGTTCAAGGACTGCAGAGTGACCATGCATGCCAAAGAATAGTGCATCTTTCACCATGCATTAAGCTAAATTCAGAATGGATCAAAGATCTAAAAATACTAAAACAGAAACATTAAATCTGCTGAAAGACAGGCGAGGTAAAACTCTTGAAGACACTGGTGTAGGCAAAGACTTTATGAGCAAAACCTCGATCACACAGGAGCCATCATAAAGAATCAACACCTGATCATTGAGGGGATAGATTTAAAAAAAAATAACTGGGATCTTGTCTTATTAAAAAACTTTTGCACAGGAACAGAAACCACCAACAGAGTAAAGAGACAACCCACAATGTGGGAGAAAATGTTTGCCAGCTGTTCCATAGACAAAGGATTACTATCAAGAACATACATTTTTTAAATTTTATTTTTTAGGTACCGGAAATCGAACTCAGGACTGTGTGCTTGCCAGGCAGGTGATTACACCATTGAGCTAAATCCCTGGCCTTTATTGAGAACATATAAAGAACTCAAAAAAATCAGACACCCCCAAATTCAAAGATCCAATCCAAAAATGGGCATGATGAAAACACACTTCTCATATGAAGAAATACAGCAAATAAATATATGAAAAATGTTCAACATCACTGGTCAATTGAGAGATGCAAATTAAAACAACACTGAAATTCCACCTCACCTTGAAAAGAATGGCTATTATCAAGAAATCAACCAATAACAAATGTTGGCAGGGCTGTGGGGAAAAAGGAACACTTCTCCACTGTTGGTGGGAATGTAGACTGATGCAATCAATGTGGAGATTCCTCAAAAAACTAGGATTGGAGGTCCCACTTGACTCAGCTATTCCCCTTCTGAGTATGTTTCCAGAAGAATTAAAAACATCATACCACAGCAAAATATGTGCACCTGTGTTTACAGCAGCACAATTTGTAATAGCTACATCTTGGAAACAACCTAAATGCCCATCAACCAAGGAATGGATTTAAAAAAAGATGGTATTTTTATACAATGAAGTACTACTCAGTCGTAAAAAAAGGATAAACTGGAGACTTTTATAGGTAAATGGATGCAACTTGAAACCATACTCATAAGTGAAATAAATCAGACATGTGTAAACATTGTATTCTCTCACTACTTGAAGAAGCTGAAAGAAAAAAAATGTATGTAAAAGATACTTAAGATAGATATACTACTAATTTCTCTTAGTTCACTGAAAAGAAATATTTGTGCTAATGTTGTTCAGACAATTTTGTGTGTATGTGTTTTTGAAACAGGGTCTCATTCTGCAGTTCAGGCTGGTGTTGACTTCACTTTGTAACTCCGGATCTTTTTAAGTTCGAGCCTGGGCTACAAAGTGAGCTCAAAACTATCTTGAACTGCATAGCGAGACCCTGTCTCAAAGAGATTTAAAAAAACAAACAAAAAACAAAATATAATGTATTAACCATTGTTGCCCTCTAATTATCTTGTTATGAAATTTTTTTTCCTCTTTAAAAAAGGGACAGAGAGAGACTCTGTCTCAGAAAGTAAATAAAACCTAGCATGGTAGCACACAGCTGTAATCCCAGCACTCAGGAGGCTGAGGCAGGAGGATTGCAAATTGGAGACCAGCCTGGGCTACAGGCTGTGTAGCAAACAAGCAAACAAGCTCCCTCAGGCCTCTTTGCTAAGGGCATCACCCTATCCACAGGGGCTGCTCCCTCCTGACCCAGTGGCCTGCCCAAGATCCCACCTCTTCACACTACCACTTGGGGACTGGATTTCAATCTGAGAGTTTTGGGGGGGACACAAATATCAGAACCATTGCAGACACATGTTTCAGTTCCCTTGTGGAAAACGCCTTTGCTGTAAAGTAGCAGCTGGGGTGAGGGTTATCGGTTCTTTACTCTGTGGAATCCTCTGCAGATACTGATACTGTCAGGTATTTAAATGAGCTGGTTAGAACCTGTAGCAAAAATAAAATTCTCTACCACGAATGATTTCATAAAGTGCTACTTTAGGACTGGGATGCAACTCAGGGGCAGAGTTCTCACCTAGTGCAGGGGGCCCTGAGTTTGATCCCTGCAATGGGAAGAAATGTTTTCTTTCTTTTTTGCAGCACTGGAGACCAAATCTAGCAGCTCTCTGTCCCTAAGCTACATTCTCGTCCTTTTTGTTTAATTTGAGATACAGGCTCACTAAGGTGCCCAGGCCACTACTGAACTTGTCATCCTCTTTTCTCAGCCTCCCAAGTCGCTGGAGCTGCAGGATTGCACCACGATGTGTGGCTTTTTATTCTCCTTTCCTCACAGCTTGCAGGCTTTTGTCTTCAGTTAACAGTCCTGCTTACACCATCAGCTTATTTAGATATAAGAAAATACACCCCCCAACCTGCTAGATGTCAGGTGTGCTGAGTTCGTGTCTCCTGAAATCAAAGAATCAATTCCAAAGGCCAGAGGAGGTTGAGAATAGGGAAGGTTTATTGGGAGATAGCTCCTGAGAGAAAGAAAGGGTCCCAGAAGTAGGTGGCCATGGAGGGCCTTTGTCAGGGGTAATTTACACAGCAAGGTCACAATGGGAGTATAGTTGCAGTTGGAGCCCAGCCAAAAAAGCCGGGGGGGGGGGGTGCTGGAGACCTGGCTCAGCACCAGTTCAATCCCCAGTACTGCAATTCATCAATCGGTGAACCCATAATCCAATGATGGGATAACGTAGGCGCTGCCCACTAGATGATGCAAACCATCCCAACGTCACAGTCATGCCCGGGTCCATGGATAGGATGCTGGTGCCTGTAGTTATGAGAGGCCCTGGGGCTTAAGGAGGGTAACCGGGCATCAGGTGGATTCCATCTCAGCCAGCAGCTACTTCCCTGGACAAGTGTTTAGAAAATGGTGGGGGACACTGTGCTGGCCACTGGGCAGTTAAGGGCCTCTGTTGCAATGTGCTCTCAAATACTTCCTTCCAAACCATGGAATGCACTTTAGCCCTCCAGGCCAGGTGAGTCATCACCAGAGGGGGCGGTTAGTGGGTCTCAAGTGCCTTCATCAGCAAGCCGGACTCCCAGGTAGCCACTTGAGCAAGCTTAAGGATCTTTAGTGAAATTTATACCAGAAGGTTCATTAATTAGCAGACAGGATGTGAGGGATGCGTTTGCACAGGCGAAATGCATGGCGGCTCCGATGAGTGGTGGCTGGGAAGATTTCACAGCCCTACCCTTCTCCTGTGATTGAGACCTGAGAACAGCAGAACACAGTGGAGGTGTCATGAGAGCGGGGACATTTATTGGCTTTGTCCATAGCTACTAGGTGAGCGAAACAAACCAAACCCAAAACCCAGTTGTTTACATTAAAAATTTATTAACATTTATTACAGTAAAAGACATTTCCATTAGTCAGACTCAAAATACAGCCACTTCCTTGAACACACCCAGTCTGTGCTGCGGACTTCTGAAGCAGATCTGGAAGTCCTCTTTTATGAGTGTCTTCAGTTGCACTGTCCTGGCTGCTTCAATGTCCCGAATTGATTCAAAACACTTATTACCATTCCCGATCATTTTGATTTTGGGGAAGACCCATAAGTTGCATAGTACCAGGTCCAGGGAATAGGTGGAGCACACATTGCAGTATTTTCGTGAGTCTGCTTTTCTCTTGGATGGCACTTGGCAGCAGGATTCACCATGGTTTTTTTTGTTTTTTGTTTTTTAATCAGTACCGGGGATTGAACTCATGACCATGCACTTGCAAGGCAGGCGCTTTTGCCACTGAGCTAAATCCCCAGCCCTCACCATATTTTTAATCATGCCTCATAAAGACACTCACAAAAGAGCACTTCCAGAACTGCTTCAGAAAGCAGCAGGAGGGCCAGGGATTTAGCTCAGTGGCATGAGCACCTACCTGGAAAGCGCAAGGTCATGAGTTTGGTCCTCAGTAGCGCCAAAAAAAAAGGCAGCAGGAATGATGAGACAAGCATGGTTCAAGCACGCGGGAGCATTTTGAGAGGGCCTAGTGGCAGTGTAATAGTGTTTTATTTTGACATTCGCCATGCATTTCCATCACACCTGGCAACTCTCCACGGTTTAGGTTCTGTTTGGACCTCTGTTGCCCTCTCCTCATGCTGAGGGTCCCTTCCTGCAGGCTCAGCTGGGACAGGAAGGCACTGCTCACTGATACACCAGCTGGCTGTACCTACAGCCACCTCGACTGCACTTCTGTGTTGTCTAGCTTTTTTTTTTTTTTCTTCCTTGCTGGTAAAATTTTATAAATTTGAAAGAATCTGGACCACATCTGGTGTGTACTATTAATCTATTATGTGATGTCAGAATAGTGTGCAGGGTATGTTTAATTTTCATCTGTGCAAATCAATGGATGGTATTCATTCTTTTTTTTTTTTTTCTGTTGCAGTATTGGAGGTTGACTTCACACTGAGATACACTCCCACACTTTTTAAATTTTTATTATTTTGAGACTAGTTCTCATTAAGATTCTAACTTGCCTAGCCTGAGTTCAAATTTGTGATCCTCCTTCCTCAGTCTCCCAGAGGGCTGGGATTACAGACATGAGAAACTACACCTGACTGCTATTGATATTTACTAAAAGAACGTGACTGTTAGCTGGGCATGGTGGTGCACACCTGAATTCCCAGCACTCGGGAGGCTGAGGCAGAAGATCATTGTGAGTTCGAGACCAGCCTGGGCTACAAAGTGAGCTTGAGATCAGCCTGAACTGCATAGCGAGACCCTGTCTCAAAAAGACAGCAACAACAACAACAAACCCATGACTTGCTGAACGCTGAAGGGCCAGGCTTGCTGAGGTCAATTTACAATACAGGTCACACACTGTTGCTTTCTAAAAAGGAGGGTAGAGCTGGGAATGGTGAGGCACATCTGCGATCCCTTCGCTCAGGAGGCTGAGGCAGGTGGATCACCACCAGTCTGAGGCCAAGCTGGACTGCATAGTGAGTGGAAGGGCAGCCTGGGATATACAGCAAGACCTTATCTCAAAAAAAAAAAAAAAAAAAGGTATGTGTGTAAAACCTAGTGGTCTCTCTTTCTTTCTTTTGGAGACAGGGTCTTGCTTTATAGTTCACGTTGGCCTTGAACTCACAGGCAATCCTCTTGCCTCAGCCTCCTGAGTGCTGGGATTATGGGTGTATTACCACCACTCCCAGCTAAATTTAATAGTTTAAGAAATGTATTTAAGGCCGGGTGTGGTGGCTCATGCCTGTAAACCCAGCACTCAGGAGGCTGAGGCAGGAGGATTGTAGCCAGTTCAAGACCAGCCTGGGCTACAAAGTGAGTTCAAGGCCATCCTGAAATGCATAGGGAGACCCTGTCTCAAAAAGACAAGAAATGTATTTATGCCAGGTGAGGTGATGCATACCTGAGATCTCACCACTCAGGAGGCTGAGGCAGGGTAATCAATAAAAATTCCAAGGACAGGACTGGGGATTTAGCTCACTGGCATAAGTGCCTGCCTTGCAAGCACAGAGTCGTGAGTTCGATCCCCGGTGCAAAAAAAAAAATTCCAAGTACATAGTGAGTTCAAGACCTGCCTGGACTATGCAGTGAGATCCTATCTCAAAAAACTAAAAGAAAAAAAGGAACAAACAAGAAGTGTGTTTTTCTGCTATGTAGCCCTCTGGCCTAGCTCAACTGGCTGCAGCTCGATAGAAAGTCAGCGCAACCCACGCCCTGCACCTCCCTGCTTTGCCTCCTGGACACCTGTAGCTGAGGGAGACACAAGGAGGTCAAGGACAAGATGGGAGGGGGACCTGGTGCACATTCCCCCTTTCTGCCTTCTCCCTGACAAGTAGGCATGGGACCCCCACCAAGTGTTACAATGTATTTAACTCACACACAAAAAAGACCTGGGTGCAATTGTGCCTGCCAGTAGGGAGGCCTAGGCTGGGGATCTCAAGTTTGAGGCCAGCCCATGTAGCTTGACCCTGTCTCAAAATAAAAAAGAAGAAGAGCTGGGAATGTAGCTGAATGCTCCTGGGTTCAACCCCCAGTACAGGTGAAAAGGGAGAAGATGAACTAGAAACATAGCTTAGTGAGACAGCACTTGTCCAGCAAGTGTCAGGCCCTGGGATCAATCCCCAGTACCTCAAAAAAATCCAAACCAAAACCAAAACCAAAACAAAGGGCATGGCAGTACATGCCTATAATCTATCCCAGCACTTGGGAGGCTGAAGCAGCAGGATCAAGATGTATTTGATTGAGGCCAGCTGGAGGGGAAAGTGAATTTGAGGCCAATTTGAATGACACTACAAGACCCTGTCTCAAAAATCTACATAACTAACAAATAAACACACACACACACACACACACACACACACACACCCCTGTCTGTCACATCCAGTCTTCTGCAGTTTCTCTCTCTCCAGGCATTCAGTGTTTTCTTTCAGCTCCAGGTTCCTGGGCAAGAGGGCCCGATGGTGCTATTGTTAGTCTGGCTCCCCTCAGCTGGCTGCATTAACACTCAAAAACTGAAGAGGACCCCAAGCCAAGGTGTGCCATGTCAGTGACCAGGCCGCCACTTTGGGGGACTTTAGGAAGCCCCTGGCTCAAAGCCTGGCAGGGACCTGGGGCTGTGGCTGGGGTTCAAGCAAGACCAGGGGTGTCTGGCCAGGCTGAGGCTGCTTCCTAAAGCAGAGCCCACTGCGGTGAAAGAAGACTGAGTGCTGCCCCAGAGCCCTAACTGCAAGGGGCGCAGGGACTTGAACCTGTTCACTGCTCCAGGCCTGGGACAGCAAGTCTGGGTGTGCAGGGGCCACCGAGCTCTGAGCTGTCCCATGGGCACAGCATGGTGGTGCCCCCCCCCATCAACAGTCACCCAGACGCTCCTCCTGCACCCCTGCTGGGCACCTGGGTGAGGAAACTGGCCGTGCCTGCCTGACTGCAGACTCCTAGTGGAAGAAGCAGCCAAACCCATGGCAGTGGTGCTAACTGTGACCCATTAGCGCTGTGGTCCATGAGTGTCAAGATGTGTTTTTACACACTTGCTAATTGCAGTCTGCACACCCAAAGGAAGGACTTGTACAACAGAGATTCTCGGTTTGTGAAGGACCAGCAATGTTTCTTGTTGTTGTTGTTGTTTTTATTTTTATTAGTTTTGGTGCCGGACTCAAACCTGGCCGTTCAGAAAGTGAGGGAAGTACTCTGCCTTTGCTTTCCACCCCCCCCATGTGTCTTCCAGTCTCCAGGAAATTGATGCTTTTGTAAAATACAGTAGCTGGGCGTGATGGTGCATGCCTTTAATCTCAATTTTCTGAGAGGCTGAGGCAGGAGGATTGAAAATTCTAACCCAGGGCAGGGGATGTAGCTCAGCGGCATAGCTCCTTCCTCCGCCAGGAAGGAAGTTCCTTCTGCAAGGAAGGAAGTTATCATGAGTTCGATAACCTGCACGAAGAAGAAAGAAGAAAGAAGAAAGACGAAAAAGAAGGAAGAAGGAAGAAGGAAGAAGGAAGAAGAAGAAGAAGAAGAAGAAGAAGAAGAAGAAGAAGAAGAAGAAGAAGAAGAAAAGTTCCAGCACAGTCTGTGTAACCTAGTGATTTAGGCAGACCCTGATCCAGAATTTAAAAAATAAAAATAAAATAAGGGTTGAGGCTGTAGCTCAGTGGAAAGAGTCTGGGTTCACATGCTACAAATTAAAATACCATAAGAGTGAATTACTAGAAAAATAAACAACTGATTACTTACAGTTTTTAAATGCTTTTGTTTCGTACCGAGAATTGAACTGAGGACCTTGTGCTTGTCAGGCAGGCGCTGTGCCACTGAGCTGTATCACCGGCCGCTATAGTTTTTATAGGATTAGTAACCTCATGCAGACATTGGCATGGAAATCTGTCTAGGCCTGGAGATACAGAGTAATGGATAGTTTGCCCAGCATGCATGAATGAAACCCTGGGTTTGAATTCCCAGTACCACAAAACAAAAAAGTTCTAAAAATTAATTTTAGTCATGGGTTGTGGTGCCTGCCTGTGAATCTTGCACCCAGGAGGTTGAGGCTGGAGGATCACCATGAGTTCAAAGCCAGTCTGGGCTACATCGTGAGTTCAAGGCCAGCTTGCACTGAAGAGCGCGACCTGTCTGAAAACAAAACAAAATAGAACAAAGTTAACTTCTGCACTCAGCTGCAAACTGCAGCGGAGCTCTGGGAGGCCTCGCGGGCCACAGCCCACCCGTGCGGCCCCGCCCAGCCTCACCGCGCTCCGGAGGCCCCGCCTGCCGGCACCGGGTCCCTCGGACAGGACCGGGCCTAGCTCTAGAGAGAAGCCGACCAGACAAGCGCCTGGAGGCTCACAGCGGGCCGGGCGCGGAGGGAACCCCGGGACCTCAGGTAGGAGCACGGCTTTGCCCCCACTCCCAGTCCTTATGATTTCAGATTATTCGCAGTGTGCAGGCTTCTGGGATGGATACCTCACGGTTTTCCTCTAAGGAGTCAGTTCCAAGGTCAGTTCCAAGGTAGCTGTGGTCTTTAGGTGTAAAGTATCTCGAGTATTTGTGGCTTTGGTGCTGTCATTTTCTTGGGTGCGAACTCTACTCACTTTACACCAGCATTTTTTTTTTTTTTTGGTACTGGGAATCGAACTCATGATCTAGTGCTTGCCGGGCAGGCGCTGTGCAGGTAAGCTTTATCTCCTGCCTACCACCAACAGTTCTATGCGCAGAGGCAAATGGGTTTTTTCTTTTCTTTTTTTGGTACCGGGGATTGAACTCATGACTTTACCACTGAACTAAACCCCGGGCCGAGACATACATTTCTAACCCCACCCCATCTTTATTCAAATTCCCGTTTTCCTCCCTCCTTCTTTCTCTTCTTCCCTTTCTACCTGTTACTGAAGACTGAACCCAAGGCTTGCTGAAACATATTGCCAGACCCTTAAAATTTTTTATTAAATTTGAGACGTGGTTGCCGGGTGTGCTGGTGCCTGCTTGTAATCCCAGCACTTGGGAGGATTGCTAAGAGCTCAGGGCCGGCCTGGGTTACATAGTGAGACTCTGCTCCCAAAAAATAGGGGAAAAAAAAGTTTTGTTTTGTTTTGTTTTTCTTGAGTCAGGGTTTTGCTCAATTGCCCAGGTTATCCAGAGGTTAGACCTCTGAAATAGCTGAGATTATAGGCGTGTACCACTGCGCTGCCTGTCTTTATTTATTGTCTTTTCTTATGCTTTTTTTTTTTTTTTTTTAACGTAGCCCAGGCTGGCTTCGAAATCAGGGATATCCTCCTATCCCTCTGCGGAATGCTGGGATTATAGGCGTGTGCCACCGCGCCTGGCTTTTTATGTTTCTCCTTCTTTCCTTGCACTGGGGACTGAACCCAGGGCCTTCGCACTGAGCCACATTCCCAGCCCTTTTACCAATTGTTTGCTTTTGAGACAGGGTCTCGCTAAATCCACACAGTCTGGTCTCCAACTTCCGATCCCTTTGCCTCAGCCTCCCTGAGTGCTAAACTTGATTCCTTTTCGCCACCTAGCTGTGATTGCTGCTGGTCCACTGCCATGTCACGGTTAAACTTTTGTTCATCCGTTTTAACGTGCTGAGCTCTCTCTCGGGGAATTCTGTTGATGCTTTCTCAAGATCTAGCTGGAGATCACGACGCTAGCTGCCTCGATTGTCTTAGCGTCACGAGGGTCCGGGTCCCACCTGTGCTGGGTTAGTGCGGCAAGGAAATGAGCCCGATCACCCTTGCTGAGCTGGTGGTGGCTGCACCGACCTGCCCTGGCTTTTGCACTTTGGTTAAGTCCTGGGTGCCTCAGCTGGAAGGGATGGCCCGGAGGGCCCCTAGTGCTGACGGTGCATTCCTTGCGTGGGAGGTGACTGTGTAGGTCTCTGAGAACTGTCACGTCTCGCGATTAGTCACTTGTTTTAAGTTTTGAAGCTTTTGCTTCAGGAGGCATTCCATGTGACAGTTGTCCCAACGCCTGCGGCAGAAGCGATGACTCAGGTATTCGCCGTGAATGTAGGACAGACATTGCTACAGACAGATGTAGGACAGATGTGTAGGTGCACTGACGCTGTGATTTTTTTTTTTTTTTTTTGAGGCAGGGTCTTGGTTTGTAGTGCAGGCTGCCCTTGAACTCACTGTGTAGCCCAGGCTGGCTGGAAGTTCTCTGTGATCCTCCTGCCTCAGCCTCCCCCATACTGGGATTACAGTCATGCAGTACAAAGCCCGGCATTTTTTTCTTTTGGTGGTGCTTGGGATCCAACTCAGTGCCCCACACAGGTCAGGCAAACACTGAGTGTGTTAACTGCACTCTACTCCAGGCGAAGTATTCTGAAGTAGGCAACTGTGAGTCCTTTTTCTCTTGGACAGTTCTCCCTCCAGCCCAGCTGCCTAATGACTGCTCTGATGTGGTTTGTAAAGTGTAAGCCTTCCTCAGCTCCACTGCTCCTCCTCTGCTTCACAAAACACAGGGCAGCTTTCCTAGGCTTCCTAAAGTGCAGGGCCACTGTATCCACTGTATGCAAAACCTCCCAGGACTCCAAAGAAAGGGACAGACACTAACTTCTTTTCACTAGCTGGACTCACTATCTTGCTTTCCAGGAAGCTTAAAGAACCTTCTTGTGGTTGTTGTTTTTTGGTACCGGGGATCAAACTCATGACTTCACGCTTGCCAGGCAGGCGCTTAAGCCACTGAGCTAAATCCCCAGCCCTTAGTTGTTGTTTTGAGATAAGGTCTCTTCTTATAGACTGGCTTTGAATTCTGGTGTCAAATTCACTGTGATCCTCCTGCCTCAACCTCCTGAGTGCTGGGGTCACAGGTTTGCCTTATTACTTACAGTTTAACGAACTTAGAGTTGTCAGCTAAAAGTGCTTTTTCTGTGATCTTCATGTAATTTTTCGGCATTTCGTTTGGAAGGAGCTCAAGGAACTGGGTTTCAAAATTCTATGCATTGTCATCTGACACACTTTCTTGGTGCTTAGATTCATAGAATGGAAAACCTGGAATGGAATCGATCTTAAATCTCATTCCAGTAACACTATAAAGCTAGTGGCGGGGGGGGGGGGGGGATCCACCCAAATCCATCTCTGAAAGGTTCATTTCCAATGAAATTTTACTTTTGGGTTCATTATTGATCTACAAATAAGATGAGACTTCTAAGAGGTTTATCTTCATGAGAAATACACAAAGCCAACTACAGATTTAAATGTGTATATTTATTTATTTACTTTGTGGTACTGGGGACTGAACTCAGGAGTGCCAAGCTACAATCCTAGTTAAAAAAATTACATATATATATATATATATATATATGTATACCGGAGATTAAACACACAACCTCACGTTTGCCAAGAAATCCCCCGCCCCTATTTTTTTTTTTTTTTGAGGGCCCAGCTATACAATTCAGGCTGGCCTTGAACTCATGGCAATCCTCTTGCCTCAGCCTCCCAAAGTGCTGGGATTACAGGCGTGCACCAAAACCCCCAGCTGAAATTATTATTTGCCTTACTTGGGATGGAATCCAAGGGCACTGGACCCTGAGCTACATCCCCAGAACTTTTTGTTTGTTTGTACTGGGGATGGAACTCACAACCTTGCACTTGCCAAGCAGGCACTTAAGCCACTGAGCTAAATCCTTGGCACCAGAACTTGTTTTTATTTTGAGACAGGGTCTCCCTCAATTGCCCAGGTTGGCCTCAAATCTGCCTTTCTCTGGTCTCAGCCTGCAGGGTTCTAGGCATGTAGCTACATGTCTTTATTACAGAGAAATGAGAGACAATCATCAACAGAAAAGTTCAAGTATCAAATGAATTATTAGGATAAAATTCTGTGAGATAAAATGTAAATTTATATTCCAACTGTAAGTTTCAAAGCATTAAAGAAAAAGTGGAAATTATCCAAGTATGAAGAAGTGGAAAGCCAGGTGTGGTGGCATATGTCTGTAATCCCAGCATTCGGGAAACTGAGGCAGGGGGATCTTTGGGAGGTAGAGGCCAGCCTGAACTACAAAGTGAGACCCTGTCTCACACCCACCACGGCTATTGCTGGGTTAAGGTTAGGGTCTCACTGCTTCAGCCTCCCTAGTTCTGGCCTTACAGGCGGTACCACCGTCCCTGGCTAATTCCTATAGCGTTTAAACTCTATTGGGTACACGTAGTGAAGAAATGCGATCGATAAATTACGTGTGGTAAGCTAGAAAAATGCACATGTAACTTTAAACTCTACAAGGATGTACATACACAACCTTGCAGAATTTTTATGGCACTCATTAACTTAAAAGTTTTCAGACTTAAACCAAAGAGACGTCTGCTGCCAGTCTGTAATCTCACCTACCCCTTGCGATACTAAAACCGGAGAGATAAAAACCTGTGGGATTTGATACCTTGCATGGTCATTTACTTATCTTTGGTACTACGGATTGACTGAACCCAGGGTCTTCACATGGAGCTACCGCCCCACCTCGTATTAAAATTCTACTTACTTATGTATTGACGGGGTCTTCCTAAATCTTAAATTCTCCAGGCAGGTCTCCACCTTGCAATCGTCCTGCCTCAGCCTCTCAAGAGTGCTGAGGTCACAGGAATGCACCACCTCACCTGGCTTTTTATTTTACACGTCTTCACCCTGTGCCTCGTGGACTAACGAGGCCAAGAACTTGTCAGCTTTCTGGCTCAGCGCCTGCACTCGGGGACACTCCCCAGACATCCCGGGACAGATGCTGATTTCCTGGTGCGGGTGGCTCTCGGTAGCTGGGCGGCGCCTGCAAAGGCGAAGGCGTGGGAAGCCCCCAGGAAACTCCGAGCTTGCTGCGGGAAGGGGTGGGGGCGAGGGGCGGGGCGCGGGGCCCGCCTCGGGAGAGGGGAGACACCGCCTCGCCCCGCTGCGCAGGCGCGCCACGGTCTGCTCCGGAGTGCGCGCCGCGGCCGCCTGTCCCCGCGCGGGCTCCGTAGCGCGTGTGCAGGCTGACGCAGCCCGCGGGCCCCCCTCCTGGTTTGCGGCGGCTGCCGAGTTTGGGGCGTTTGGGAGGGGGCGAGGGAGTCCGAGTCGAGGGAAGGAGGCGGCGGCGGCGGTGGGGAGCAGGAGGAGGAGCAGGCGCCGCCATGGCCGCCGCTATCACCGACATGGCCGACCTGGAGGAGCTCTCCCGCCTGAGTCCTCTGCCCCCCGGCAGCCCCGGCCCGGCGGCGCGGGGCCGGCCTGAGCCCCCCGAGGAGGAGGAAGAGGAGGAGGAGGAGGAAGAGGAAGCGGAGGCCGCGACGGTGGCGGCGCTGCTCCTGAACGGCGGGGGCGGCGGCGGCGCGGGGGGCGGCGAGGCGGAGACGGTGTCGGAGCCGAGCCCCGAGAGCGCCAGCCAGGCCGGGGAGGACGAGGACGACGAGGAGGATGACGAGGAGGAGGAAGAGGAGGAAGAGGACGAGAGCAGCAGCAGCGGCGCGGGCGAGGAGAGCAGCGCCGAGAGCCTGGTGGGCAGCAGCGGCGGGAGTAGCAGCGATGAGACGCGCTCGCTCAGCCCCGGCGCCGCCAGCAGCAGCAGCGGGGATGGAGACGGCAAGGAGGGCCTGGAGGAGCCCAAGGGACCGCGGGGCGGCCCGGGCGGTCAGGGCGGCGGCAGCAGCAGCAGTAGCGTCGTCTCCAGCGGCGGCGACGAGGGATACGGGACCGGGGGAGGCGGAAGCAGCGCGACCTCCGGGGGCCGGCGCGGCAGCCTGGAGATGTCGTCGGACGGGGAGCCCCTGAGCCGCATGGACTCGGAGGACAGGTCAGTGCCCCGCCGCGCGTCCCTCCCGTGCCTCCTCCCGGGGGACTCTCCGCGAACCCCCCTTCTGCTCCCCGAATACCGGCCCCTCCCCCAGGCTCAACTCGGAGGTCCTGTACCGCCGCGCCCCTCGCCGCGGATTGCGGCTTCCAACTCCGAGCCCTCTCCCCCAACTCTCCTTTCCCCGCCCCTTTTCCTTGCCCCGCGGCTCTGCACTCTTCGCGGACCTGAGGGCGGTCAGCTCCGGCTCGGGGACAGTCCCCACGCAGGCCCGGAGCCCCTGGCGGAGCTGGAGAGGGCCTCGGTGTACACCTCGGTGCACAAGGTTTGCTTTCCCGAGGGTGTTCGCGAACACTTGTCAGAACTATAATTGACAAGTGTTTCCAATATGGCTGGTCTTGCCCGGATTGAGCACAACTTCCTTGTGTGGGGAGGAGACCCCAAACTGTACCACTTTCCTTGACCTAGAAAAAAAAAAGACTATTGTGTTATATTTCATCTTTGCTTTCCCTCATTTACAGTCAGCGATGCGGTCTTCATCGTGATTTTTAATCTCTTACTATTTGTTTTTGTGATGAAATCTGGGGCAAAGTTTAAAACATAAAAAATCATTGTGGAAAAGAATAGTGAATGGTGTCTTAAAAAACTGCAAAACGAAAGAGTTGGAACCTTTAACAAAATAGTCTTGAAGCTAAAATATTGCATGAAGTCTCCCATTATACAGTTGTGTTTTAATGTGGGAGTCATGGTTTTAGTTGATAATGCTTTTAAGTCATCTATCTGGGAGGCCTCAGAAGGAATTAGTGTGTTTCTAAAGCTTGTAGTAAAGTGGAGAATGAAGAAAATGCACCCTGTGTTTTTCAGGACACTTAAATTGTATCCGTTGTGATATATTTCAGTTTTCAATATCGTTACTTTTGCTTTCTTTGGAAAACTTTGTATTTCTAGTTGATTTTCAATGGAGATTTTAGGTTAGAATCACGTCATACGTATTTTTAAAGTATATTAGCTTTACTTTGACCATCCAATGATTTGAATAGCAGTAGAATTTTCAACAATCAATGATTTCGATTTAAGCTTTTGATTTCATTTTTGATTTGATTTAGAAAGTCTAAAGTTATAGAAATTCTAATTGTTACCTGTTATGAACGAACCTTTTATAGTTAATACAAGGAGTACAGAATTCTATTTTGAAAATCTAACAATTTTTTTTTGACACTTTTACGCCTAGTTAAAATATGTATCTTGGGGCGAGGGATTTAGCTCGGTGGCATAAGCACCTGCCTGGCAAGCATGAGGTCATGAGTTCCATCCCTGGTACCCCCCCTCCCCAAAATAATGTATCTTAAATGAGTGTAAAATAAACTGTTCAAACATTAAAACAGTTGCTGAACTATGGGCATGGGTAAGAGAATGTCTTTACGAAAATTTAAAGTTGATATGACCTGTACAATAAAGCATGTGGTATTTATCATTTTACTCTATCTACATTGACTGTGTATTTGAAAGTTGACTTTAGTGCATAATCCTCTACCAGTTTTTTGTTTAGCTAGTGTGCATACTCACTCGCTCTGCGCTGCACAGTTCAAATGTCTCCATCTCAGTTCTCAAAACTGGGCTTCAAGATAGAGATTTTTTTGCCTTCCATTTATTTAGCAGATGAAGAAGCCAGTTTAGAGGCTTATTCAGACCAGTATGGAGCTGGGTGCAGTGGTGCAGGCCTCTACTCCCAGCTATTTAGGAGGCCGAGATAGGAGGATGAAAGTTGGAGGCCAACCTGACAATTTAAGAATCAATTCCTCCTTCTCTCAGCAGTAGAGAACTTGCTCATAGCATGGGAGGACTTGAGTTCAGTCCCCAGTTCTGTTAAAAAAAAAAAAAAAAGCCTGTTAGGTTTGACATGGAAATGGTAGAGCTAAATCTGAATGAAGACTTCTGACTCCTGCATTTCCACTTTCCAAAAGTGGTGGTGCAGGCCTGTAATCCTGCCCTGGGAAAGCTGAGGCAGGAAGATTGTTGTGAGTTTGAGAGCAGCCTTGGCTACAAAGTGAGTTTAAGGCCAGTCTGAATTGCATAGTGAGATTCTAGATCCAAAAAAAAAAAAAGTGGAATGTATTAAGGGTTGTTTAACATTTGTTCATTACATTCCTTCGGGAGACAACAAATTACTGGTTAAGTAATATTTCAGCAAGTGGAGCTTTTGGTTTGGCTTGACATACATTACTTACTTGAACAGCATCATACCTCACAGTAAGGAGTAAGAGATTGTGTCAACAAGTCCACATAAGGCTGAAACTTAATACCTGAGTATGCTTGGTTTTCTGTGCTTAGATCATTAGACTATAATGTTTTCCATTTCAGGATATTGGAGTTGTCACTTGTATGAGAAAACATGAATGAATTAGTTTGTTGTCTTGATAATCTAAAATATCCCCTTGTTGGCATTGAAGTTTTTGTTGTTGTGTTGAGGTTGTTTTGTTTTTTTGTCTTTTTGAGATAGTTTCACTATGCAGTTCAGGCTGACCTTGAACTCACTTTGTATCCCTAGCTGGCCTCAAACTTGAAGCAGTCTTCACGCCTCAGCTTCCCAAGTGCTAGTATTAAAGACGTGTGCCACCTTGTCTGGCCCGAGAGTTTTATTTTTACGGTATTAGGGCTTTCTGAACTTGGCATCTACACACTCAGCCCCTCATTTTCAGCAGTGTCTCAATAAGTTGCCCACACTGTCCTTCAATTTGTGATTCTGACAATCTCCCAAGTACTGTATGTTGGCTTATAGGCCTGCGTTGGGCCTGGGGGCTATTTTATATTGGGAAAGGATCCATTATTCTTATACTGTTTTTTTTAAGATTACAACAGTTTAGATTTCATAGTCTGAGTTTATGGTGGGAAATCTCTTTTTGTTTGTTTTTTTGAGGCAGGGTCTCACTATGTAGTTCAGCCTAGACTTGAGCTCTATGTATCCTAGGCTGACCTCAAGCAGTCTTGTGTCTGCCTCACATGTGCTGGGACTATAGGCTACTCTGCCGTGCCTGGCTGGCTAGGGAAGTCTTTATTTTGGTAATTCATGGAAGGATATAGTAAAAATGCTTTTAAGATTAGTCATTCCTATGACAGTAGTTCAGTTGTCCTTACAACTTTATTTAGAATGTCAGTTTTCTCATTTAAATTGCATTGTGCTTTTGAGTTTATATGCTGTGTATTAGAATTTTCAAGTTTCTCACGTTTTTGTTTGCATTACTTTTTTGAAAAGAATGGAACACAAAGACAGATTTTATTTAATTAGTTAATTTTTGTCTTTGAGACAGGCATCTGCCACATTAGTTGGCTGCTTCTTTTACTCTTATGGATCACAGTGCTTGCCTTATGGATCACAGTACTTACCGGCTTTAGAGATCACTATTCTAGTTTGGGTTTTTTTGTTTTGTTTTGTCTTTTTGAGACAGGGTGTCACTATGCAGTTAAGGTTGGTCTTGAACTCGCAATGATGCTCCTGCTTTACTCTCTTCGGTAGTGGAATTACAGGCATGTGCCACCATGCCTGGAGATTTTATTTTATTTTTTTGAGACAGGGTCTCACTATATAGTTCATTCAGACTGACTTTGAACTCACTATGCAGCTCAGCTCTTGGTGGCCTTGAACTTGATAGTGATTCCCCTGCCTCAGCCTTCTGAGTGCTAGGATTACAATTGTGTGCCACCATGACCAGCTAAGACAGAATAACAGTAAAAACTGGCTCGTCTTTTACTTTGAACTTAAATTTAAGTACTTTTAATAAGATTAACATGTTTCACATTACAAATTTTGTGTTTGAGCTGAACTTTAAAAAAATTGTTTTTTATACATCATTTTGTTTTCTTTTTGTTGTTGTACTGGGGATCGAACTCAGGACCTCGCACTTGCCAGGTAGGCACTTGTGCTGCTGAGCTATATCCCCGACCCCCTCTAATGTAGTAATATAAAAGAAGTGTGAGAAAGAATAGTTTAAGAACTATTTGTTGAATAAATATCATCCTAATAGTAATTAAATGCCACCCTTGTAATGAACATTTATTGATGCTGGAAAAATTCCAGCAGTAGCCAGGTGTAGTGATGTACACCTGAAGTCTCAGCATTTGCCAGCCTGAGGCAGGAGGATCGCAGCAAGTTTGAGGCCAGCCTGAGCTGCATGGCAAGACCCTGTTTCAAAAATCAAAGACACATGTACAAAACGGGTTATTCTAGCTTATGAAGTATTACAGTCTGTTGATTAAGTTACAGAGTCAAATATTACCCTTAACTACTTATTAGGTTTGTTGACAAGAGCCTGTATTTTGTGATTGTCTTTATTTTTTGGTCTTTTAAATTTTTTTTTTTTTTTGTACTGGGGATCAAACACTACCTCATGCTTGCTAGGCAAGCACTTGTGCCATTGAGCTAAATCCCCAGCCCCTCTTTTTAAAATTTTTATGTTAGGTCTTTTTTTTCCTCCTTCAACTAGATTATAAGGTATGATTTACTTTGAAAAAGCTACAATCACCTTCAGCCACTTTCACCAGCATTTCTGGGTATACCCAGTAGTCAAGTCAAGTGAAAAGTGCCTGTGTAGGTGGGATTGATAGAAAGAGCAGAGAGTGTGGGAGTTGATGGTCAGCAGAGGTCATGACCCTTACCATTTTGTGGGTCAGAGTTTGAAATTCCAGCCCTGTGTCACAGATTTTTGAGGCATAACTTAGGCTTTGTTTTGGGGGTTTTTGAGCCAGGATCTTGTTATGCAGTTCAGGCTGGCCTTGGATTTACTGTTTCCCATGCTGGCCTCAAGCCCAGGGTCTCCTGCCTCAGCCTCCAGAGTGCTAGGAGCCTCCTGGTTGCCTATCTGCTTTAACATTAGGGAACTTTTTTTTTTTGAGACAGGGTCTCTCTATGCAGTTCAGGCTGGCCTTGGGTTCACTTTGTAGCCCGGGATGGTCTCAGATTCGCACACAATTCTCCTGCCTCTGCTTCCAGAGTGCTGGAATTATAGGAGTTTGCCACCACGCCCAGCTCCAGAACCCCTTTCTTGCTGCTCTTTGATTTTGATTAAATTTAGGGAAAAGAGCTAATCGATGTCAATATTCATTATTAACTAGTAACTCAAGTTTGGCTTTGTGCTAAACATGAAACAAGGATAATTTTTAAAAATCTGCACATTTCAAGATTGTATTTATGTGGAGATCCAAGGAGCCATTTTGCTTTTTAAGAAATGTTAAGACTGCGTTGTTGGGTCAGTTAGGGAATCCCATGTTATGTAAACTAGGTTGCTACTGAACATAGCTATTACTACAGGGAGGACTTTTCTGGGGGCAATAGGAGGGAAGGATGCTTTCCACTTCAGCCATCCTGTGTGTTACGCTGGACTTCATTCCTTCTAGCAGAAAACTTCATACTTTTGCCTGTTAAATTGGTTATTTATTGCTAGATAACAGATTGCCCCAAAACCTAACAAGTGAAAGGCTCAGAGTCTGGGGAAAAGTTGTCACCGGAGTGTTGGTGGCACTGCAGAAGGGCCCTTCAGGGCTGCTGTCTATCTGCAAGGCTCCCTCACAGCTCCTGCTGGTTGTGGTCCTCGCCGTAGTGCAGCTCCTCTTTCCTTTTGCCAGTGACTGAAAGCAGGAGGAAGCCACACTGCTCTTTTAGGACCCAGATATACACTACACCTACTTATGTTTCTTCATGCCTTTGGTTAGCAGATAAGTGTTTCCTGATTTTCTTTCTTTTTTTCTCTTTTTTCCTGTCTTTTTGAGGCAGGGTCTTGCTCTGCAGTTCAGGCTGCCCTTGAGCTCATTTTGTAGCCCAGGCTACATAGCCCAGGTTTTGAACTTGGAATGATCCTCCTGCCTCAGCCTTGGGAGAGCTGGGATTACAGGCATGTGCTACCACACCCTGCTCTTGATGTTCTTTTATAGTTTTTTTATACTTTTAATTATTCAAATTTTTGTTACCTTTATAACTCTCCCCAATGCCACAGCGAATGTTTTCCTGGCTTTTTTTGTCCCTGTAATTCCCGTTTTTATATTTCTCTTTTGGCTCTTTCATAGTTGAAGAGATATAGACCACTCTAGGGAATAAGAGCTTGTAATCTGGAATTAAGGGTAATTCAGATAGTAGTACATCATGATAGTGAGTAATGTCTTGTAGCCTTAGTTTATTAGCTGCAAAACAGGATTAGGTGTTACCATTAGGGTCCAAATGAAATACTTGCTGCTAAAAAATCCTGTGAACTGTTTTGAAGAACCATGTTATTTGAATGCTTTTTTTGTCTTTGCTATTGCAGGATGGCATTTTAAGGTCAGAACAGTTTTGCCCATTTAGATCTTTGTAGTACTACTCAACATTAGGTGTCATGAGACCTCAATAAGGAATTAGCTGTGAGCTAAGGTGCCAAAATAGGATTTATTCAACATCTTATTACTTTAGGTTTCTTGTTTACAAAAGGGTGCCCATAACAATTCTTATCCCATAAGATGGTTCTGGGTTCCCTGTGAAGTGTTTGGCGCTCAGTTCTGGAGTGTATTCTCCATATGTGGCAGGTATTTCTCCAGATGTAAAGGTTGGCTCTTCATTATGTGCCAGGTACTGCTCCAAGTGTTCGGGTTACAGCCCAGAGTAAAACAAGGCCCTGACCTTCTGAGTGTAGTCCACAGGCTGCACAAACTGGTGATGGCTGGTGATGGCCCAATATTGTTATGAAGCAGATTATTTAAAAAACAATTGCAATCCTCCTGCCTTACTTTCTGGGTGCAGAGGGTTATAGGTGTGTCACATGACGGGACATTGTACAGATGTATTCCCAGCACAAGGGTTGAAACCAGGGCCTTCACACTCAGTTGTATCCCTAATGCAGTCCTCTTTTCTCTTTTCCATTCCTTCCCTTTCTATTTAATCCTGGAAATTGAACTCAGGACCCTGTGCTTGCCAGGCAGGTGCTGTGTGTCTGAGCCACATCCCTGGCCCTCTTTTTTGGGGGGGGGGAGGGGTGTTTTTTGAAATAGGATTTTACTGGGCAGTTTAGGCTGGCCTTGAACTCTCTGTGTAGCCCAGGCTGGCCTGAATTTGCAGTGATTCTCTTGCCTAAGCCTCCTGAGTGCTGAGGTTACAGACCTGAACCACCATGTCCAGCTTTTTCTTTTTTCTTTGCTTTTCTTTTAAGACAAGGTGTCTTAAATTGCTAATTTGTCCAGGCTGGGCTTGACTTTGTGGTCCATTGCTCCAGCATCCCAGAGTGCTGGGTTTATAGTTGTGTATATACTGTGAAGCAGATCAAAAAGTTCCTTTACTAAGTGTTAAATGTATGGCAAGTATCTGCAAATGAGTGCTGCAGAGACTTGCAAATGAATATGGTAGAATGAACTAATATGTCTAAAGACAAATATATATTATATATATGTAATCTTTATTTGAGTGCACACACCTACATATATGTGTATACAAAATACACTTTTTTTTTTGCAGTGGAATCAAGCTCAAGAATGCTAGTCAAGGAGTTTTATTTTTTGGTGCCCAGCTGTAATTTCAATACTCAGGAAGGTTGAGGCAGGAGGATCTCAAGTTTGAGCTTACCCTGGGCAAGTTTGTGACTCAGGGAGACTCTTTTTTTTTTTTTTGAGACAGTCTCAGTAAATAGTTGAGGCTAGACTCTAGCTCACTATGTAATGTAGTGTGGTCTTGAACTCAGCATGGATCCTCCTGCCTCAGCCTTCCAAGTGCTGGGATTACAGGAGCATGCTGCCACTCTTGGCAGGAAAACCTTTCTTAAAATTAAAAATAAACAAACAAAAGACAATGTATATAGCTCAATGTGAAGACTTTGGGTTCAGTCTCCTGTACCTCACCCTCCAAAAACAGCTAGGAAGCACCTCCCTTCTGAACTATATCTCCACTCTTTGAAGTCTTGTGAAGGTGGATGGATGTGGTGGCTCCCAAGTATTACAGGAAAATTGATACGTGGGAAAGTTTGGGAGCTGGGAGACAGCTAAAAGTAGGACTGTTAGGAACATAAGACATTTGAGTTATATTAGTGGGATCTCAATATTATTTTAGAGAGGTGGTTCTGGGTTCAAAAGTCACCATATGTCTGTTTCATATTTATAGTGCTGCATTATTCATTTGTGCTTGTCTCCAGGCTGTTTTTGGGATTATTGTTATTATGCCATGTTTGAATTTAGGGCCACATGCAATTGGGGCAAGCACTTTACTACTGACCTATTTGCTTGACTTGATATAATTTTTTTTTTTTTGAGATGGCTTCTCACTATGTAAGTCCAGGCTGGCCTTGAAATCACTGTGCAGCCCAGGTTGGCCTGGAGCTGCTGGCCTGGAGCTGCTGGTTATCCTCCTGCCTCAGCTTCCTGAGGGCTGGAATTACAGGCATGTGCCACCAGGTCTGGTGGCATATATATATATGTAATATATATGTATATATATGGCAGTACTGGACATTGAGTCCAAGAAGCATTAAACTATATGTCCAACTCTTTTTACTTATTTCTGTTGTCCAAGCTGGCTTAGAATTTTGAGGTTCTCCTGCCTCAACCTGAGCTAGGATTACTGGTGCATGCCACCACACCTAGCTTTTTTATGTTTCAGAGGTGTTGCATTTTTTGGGATCTTGCTATGTTGCTCAGGTTGGCTCAAGCCACCTCCCATCACTTTCCAAACAACTTGGTGTGTGTCACATCACCTGTCCAGGTCTTCTCTCCATACATCTAGAATTTAACTTGTTACTGAACAAGCTGTTTTTTATGTTTAGTAACTCAGTGATTGTTTGAAGTGAATTGGATGTGAAAGGACCTGGGCATATTTCTTTCATCACTATTACTAGCATGGTCACATGAGGCAAAAAGAGAACTGTACTTACTAAGTACCTTATGGAAGTCGAACTGTGAAGTAAGTGTGTGTCTTTTTGAGCCTGGCTGATTTTCACTTAGTGTACTATCTTCATTGTGTTGCAGCATATGTCAAAATTGTCCTGTCCTGTCCTTCCCTCTTCCCTCTTCCCTCTCCCCTCT